>BQNB010091054.1:7500-26977 GCA_026074375.1 Tanacetum coccineum
AAACGTGATTCGTAGGTGGTGAAAAAGAATCAAAATCATGCTCAATTCATGTCAAAACCCCACGCCCACGCACCTTAGATTTGGTCCCATGGTTGTTGATCTCGTTTCTCTATCCAATGTAAAATTGTTAAGCAAGTTTACAAGTTTACCAAATCAAGTGGCCGAACATGAGCTTTTTTTTTTTTTATAATTATAAAGCTAGAATCTATTCGGCTTATTCTTAAATTCTATGTGGCGGTTTGGTTTCAAATTTGGAAATCTACAAGGAAAAACGTGGGTATTTGTGGTTAATAATCTTCTATATACTGATCTTAAAGCATCTATATCTTATATGTGTAGTCAATCAGCTTATTTAGATTAAACTTGCTAATTTTCTAGCTTGAGTTCTATGTGAGGGTTGCTTTATTTTGTTAAGAATCACAAGGAAAATCGTGTCTCTTTGTGATTATTCATCATCAACCTTCTTAGTTGTAATCCTTGATAGCTTATTTGATCAGATTAAAGCTTATTCTACACGGCTTATTTGATGTTCTTGATGGCGGATTGATTATTAAAATCAAGACAAGGTCCCGGTTTGATTATTATAAGAAAATGTGTTTTTCTTTATTGAATTTATGCCTTAAAACTGGGAGTGCACTGAGATATTTGCATAGTGGCCGAAATAAGTAGAAACAAAAGTGAAAAGCACTAATTTTACAAAAAGGTAGACGGCGGTTTGCTAAAAACCAAGGCGGTTTGCTTGTAAGTGGCGAGTTGGTGTTTTGTGTGGCGAGTTACCACTTCACACGGCGAGTTGCTCAAAATGACGACGGTTTGAACATTGGCAGTGAGCTGTTCACACACGGTGAGTTGTTAACATACACGGCGAGTTTACATCAAAATCTCGGGCGGTTTTGTTATTATTAACTTGCAAGCGGTTTGATTATAAAAAAACAAGGCGGCGAGTTACTAAAGTTCAAGGCGAGTTACTCACACAAACGGCGGTTTGCTTTATTACAGGTGGCGGTTTGGTTAAATCCTGGTGGCGGTTTGGTTAAATCTTAGTGGCGGTTTGCTAGTTTTCATAGAACCGAAATTCATTTAAGAGTTAACCTATTTTGGTAATCCTAATTCGGTTAAAAGGAATTCAATAAACATTCATATTCAGTTAACTTAATGGCCAAATATTGGTTAAACAAATTGGGACAAAAAGTGACTTTAAAAAACACAAATTCGTCACTTAATCAATACAACATTAAAACATCAACCTAAAACCACAACCAGTACTTCACAGATAATCCAAATCATAACAACCAAACCTAAACACAAACAATCATTAATTCACGGTTTACTATTGATATTGTAAAATAACGTTTAATTCATTTTCGTTTTTATTCATAGACTTGTAAAATCCAGTGAACGATAAATTGAAAATCAAAAACCACAAACCTCACTCACAACACATCACTTCAGATCCCAAAAAAAAAATTCTTTCGGAAAACTTCATAATTCACAACCAATCATTCATCATGACTACTCCAATCAACACATCCTTAACAGATAGTCAAATGCATAACAACATCATGGCAGCAGGGTCGAAAGATCGACCACCAATGCTTAGACCAGGAAGATATGCTCAATGGAGATCGTGTTTTCTATGATACATTGACACTAAACCAAATGGTAAATATCTAAGGAAATGCATTCTTAAAGTTCTGTACAAGATGACTATGGTAGTAATTCAAGCTGTTGAAGCAACAAAAAATTCTCCAGCAATACCACAACATGAAGAAGCAGAGACAGTACACAACATGTATGCTTAAAACAAATCGTATTACTATGCTGAAAAGGAAGCAATCTTCTTGCTTTTAACTGGTATTGGAGATAAAATCTACTCAACTGTTGATGCATGCAAGACAGCTAATGAGATGTGGATAGCCATTGAAAGGATACAACAGGGTGAATCATTAAACATTCAGGATGTAAAGACAAACCTGCTCTGGGAATTTGGAAAGTTTACATCTCATGAATTTAGTCTTATTACTCCAGGTTCTATAAGATGATGAATGAGTTAACGAGGAACAACTTGCATGTTACTTCAATGCAAGTGAATGTTCAATTTCTTCAACAACTTCAACCAGAATGTTCAAGATTTGTGACGATTGTAAAGCAAGCTGAAGACATAGACACTGTCTCATATTAAAAACTGTTTGACATTCTGAAGTAGTATCAAAAGGAAGTTAATGAAATCCATGAAGAGAGGATAGCCAAAAGTGCAAATCCATTAGCACTTGTCACGGCTGCTCAACCATACACAAAAACTTACAATCAAGCACCAAAACATCAAAGATCATATGCACCAGCACCAAAGCATTCTTACTCTACCAGTTCAAGTGCATCTACAAGACACAAAGGCAAAGAGATAGCCAAACCAGTTACACCTCCATCTGTGTCAGACTCTGATGAAGATAGTGATCCTGAACAAGCTCAGAAGGACAAGGAAATGCAGAAGAACTTGGCACTCATTGCAAAGTATTTCAAAAAGCTCTACAAACCTACCAACAACAACCTTAGAACTTCTTCAAACTCCAAGAACAAGACTAAAGATACCACTCCAAGGTACAAGAATGACAATCAATCAGGGTAGTTTGAGAATCAAAGGACAACGACAGTTGCTGGGGCTAGGGAAACAGTAGGCATTTAAGTAGTGCAGAAGAATGAGATACATTGCTTTAACTGCAAGGAATATGGGCACTTTGCTAGGGAATGTAGGAAGCCAAAGCGGGTTAAAGACCACTCGTATCATAAGGAGAAGATGTTGCTGTGCAAACAAGCTGAGAAAGGTGTTCCACTGCAAGTTGAGCAAGTTGATTGGCTAGCGGACACTGATGAAGAGATTGATGAACAGGAATTGGAAGCACATTACAGTTTCATGGCGAACATTCAGGAAGTCTTACCTGTTGAATCCAGTTCAACTCATACGCCATTAGAACAGGTATGATACGATGATGAATATAATGTGTTTGCCAATGAGAGACAACATTCTGAGCAACCTAAATCCATTAATGACACATATGTTTTGGAAAAAGATGATAGCAATGTCACTCCTGGTTCATCAAATATATGTAATAATGATAATCAGGTTGACCAAAATGCTACAGAATATGTTGATGAGCGTGCTGCGCTTGCTAATTTAACTCTAGATACAGAGGAAAACAAAAAGGTTTTAAAGCAATTAAAGAAAGCAAACGCATCATTAACTCAAGAACTGAAGGATTGCAATTCTAAACTTGATAAGTCTAATAGAGCTTTGAGAGAGTCTAATAGTACTTGAGATAGTTGTCTAATTGCACTTCAGAACAAACAGACTGAGCTTGAGAAGTACAATGACTAAACTATTGCTTATGACAAACTTCAAACAAAGTTAAATGAAACTTTAGGACTATTAGCTCAAAAAGACATTGACATAAAAGAAGGTTTAAGAACAAAAGCCTATGAAATTTCAGTTGTCAATTAGAAACACGACGCATTAGTCAAAAAGAGTCTTTTAACAAAGTTAGAATTTGAAGGTTTGCTAAAAGAGAAATCAAAGGTCATTTCGGATTTAAAGGTTAAAGAAGGAAAAGACATTGACACGATGATTGATATGGACAAACAAATAAAGTTTGTAAATGAAATTCTTTATAAACGCAATCAGTCAATTCAGACCATTCATATGTTAGCACCCAAATGCTCAACGTATAATGGTAGATCAATCTTTGCTAATCCAAAGTACCTCAAGAAAGCTCAATCTGAAAAGCCCTGTTTGTATGAGATCCCATATGATACTTCTGATCCTGCAAACAGATTTGCCCCCAATAGGGAAGAGACGGTGACTCTTGCGAATGAGAGTAGATCAAAATTGAATAAAGACACTGTGAAACCATATGATTACACACTTGAGAATAGTGTTTATGAAATTTTCAAACCACCATCACAAACCTATCTTGATCAGATGGAACAGGCAAAAGAAGTTAGGAAAACAATGTAGAGAAAAACATTTGTTAGAACAAAACCAAACATTGCTAAAAATGTTGCCTTTCTACCCGTTTCAAAATCCATTAGTAAAAGTAGACAAGTTTACAATGAAATGACAAATAACATGAATCATTTTAGAACGATTTATGATCAAGCTTGGACTAATCATACTAGTACTTCTTTTCGTAACCCAACTACTCATGATATGGAAGTTTTGATAAAATTATTATTGATGCCTCTTGCGCACAAATCTATAAATGACAGTTATTGTTTTGTTCATGAATTTAAAACGGAAATGCATGAAGATCTTGAGTACGTTAAATCCATTGAAAAGGAGCTTGACGAACTTGAATCTGAAAAGGATGATTTTCAAACATTTATGATCTACTTCTCGAAGAGTGTGTGTCTAAAGATGTTATGTGTTCTTATTTGCATTCTTTAGATGAGATCACTGAATTGCAATGCTTATATCTTCATAAAATCAGAGAATGTGAATGTCTTACAGAAAAGCTTTCAAAACAAACTAAAAATGTTGACAAAGAAGTTCATAATAATATGTTAAAAAGTTTTTCTAAACTTGAACAACACTCAATTTCTCTTGAACTTTCTTTACAACAATGTCAAGAACAGATGAAAAATGACACAGTTTGCAAAGAAAACAGATCAAATGTATTCCTAAAAGAACAGGAACAATATCATGAAATACAAGATTTGAAAGCTCAAATGCAAGACAAGAACATAGCAATAAATGAGTTGAAGAAACTCATTGAGAAATGCAAAGAAAAGTCTGTGTGGAAACTAAGTTTGATAAACCATCTGTTGTTCGACGACCTAATGCACAACGGATTCCAAAACCATCAGTTTTAGGAAAACCGACTCCTTTTTCAAATTCTCCTGAAATGAGAAATTTACAAACAAAACAGTCGGTTACCAAAACTAATGTGTCGGATGGTTTATTTAAACAAGTCACAACATAGATTTTGCCTCAGAATAAAAAGCAAGCAGAAACAAACACGAATGTGATTAAACCAGGAATGTATAGACTTACCACTAGCACAACACAAACTAGAACACCACAATTGCCTGAGATTTCTAGGAATACTAATCCTCACGTGTCTATATCTACTGGAATAAATCACTCAACTAGTGTTAGTAGACCACAACTTAAGAGCAATAAAGTTAAAGATAAGGTCCTGCCAAACAATAGTCAAGTGAAGTTTAAGGGGGTTGAAGTAGAAGACCACCATAGGATTTCTAGTAATTCTAAGAAAACAAATTCTGTAACTGCGTGTAATAATAGTTTGAATTCCAGAACAACAAATGATATTGCTGTTTGTGCTGATTATGGACAATGTCTGTTTGATTCAAATTATGCTGCTTGTGTTTCTAGATATTTGAATGACGTGAATGCTAGAACTAAAAAGCCTAAAGTAGTGCCTATTAGTGATAGTAAACCCAAGAGAAAAGCGAACAAATCTGTTGCGACACCCCATAAGAAAATAGCTGCATCAGATACCACTATTCAGAAATACAAGAGTTACTATAAGAAGTTGTATAAGAACACAACACAGACATGGAAATGGTGGATAGCAAAGAAATGTCCTTCAGGATATAAATGGACACAAAAACCACCAAATACCAAAAAGATATGGATGCCTAAAATCAAAAACGATGATGTATCAATAAGTATTAGTCCCTTTATAGATAATGTCTCTAGAATAACTAATGTCTTGAAGATATCTAACTCATTAGGATCTAATTTGTCAAATGTTCCATCGTCTTCTAATTCTCTTGCAGATTGTACAACTCATCCTATTCATAGTTGACTCTGGATGCACAAAGCACATGACGGGCAATCTCAAGTTATTGTGCAATTTTGTTGAGAGATTTTTGGGTACTGTTCGTTTTGGCAATGATCAATTTGCTCCAATTCTTGGTTATGGAGACTTGATTCAAGGAAATGTCACGATCAAACGAGTTTATTACGTCGAAGGCCCCAATCACAATCTGTTCTCGGTTGGTCAATTTTGTGATGCGGATTTGGAGGTTGTTTTCAAAAAATCTACTTGTTATGTGAGAGATCTTTAGGGAAATGATTTACTAACTGGTAACCGTGGATCTAATCTCTACACAATTTCTCTTCAAGCAACAACTTCATCAACTCCAATCTGCTTCATGGCTAAAGCCTCACCAACTCAAGCATGGTTATGGCATCGAAGACTGTCTCATCTGAACTTCGATTACATCAACTTAATTTCAAAGAAAGATGTTGTGAATGGCCTATCAAAGTTGAAATATGTCAAGGATCAACTATGTTCATCTTGTGAAATGAGTAAAGCAAAAAAGAAGTTCATTCAAGTCAAAGGTTGTTCCAAGTTCTAAAGGAAGGCTATATTTACTTCATATGGACTTATGTGGTCCAATGCGAGTTGCAAGCATAAATGAGAAGAAGTACATTCTGGTAATTGTTGATGACTATTCAAGATACACTTGGACTCTCTTTCTACGATCCAAGGATGAAACATCAGAAGTTCTCAAAGACTTTCTCACGATGATTCAACGCAATCTTCAAGCTCAAGTAATTACTATCCGGACTGACAGAGGCATAGAGTTCTTGAACAAGACACTCCATGCTTATTTCAAAGAAAAAGGCATTGAACATCAAACTTTTACTCCTTGAACACCTGAACAGAACGGCATTGTCAAAAGACAGAACCGTACTCTAGTTGAGGCTGCTCAAACGATGCTTTCAGCTTCTAAGCTTCCATTATCATTTTGGGTTGAAGCAGTTGCAACCGCATGCTATACTCAGAACAGATCCATAATCATATCGACTCATGGAAAGATGGCATATCACATCATTAATGACAGGAAACCTACTATTAAACATCTTCACATCTTTGGTTGCATTTGTTACTTAACTAGAGATGGTGAAAATCTGGACAAGATGAAAGAAAAAGGTGATCCATATGTCATGGTGGGATATTCTACCCAGTCGAAGGGATATCATGTTTACAACAAAAGAACACGCTTGATAGTTGAGTCCATTCATATCAACTTTGATGAGATCAAAGAAATGATGTCTGATCACAACAGTTCAGACCTCGCGCCACAACAATAAGAGATGTATGTTGAAAATGTCTCTTCATACCTCGTTCCAAAAAGACAAAAGGCATCAGATTATAACAACTCTGACCTCGTACCCCTAAGACAAAATGTTGTTCCTATAGCAGACAAGACAGGTTCGTCACAACAAGAGTTGGAATTTCTATTCAATCCTTTGTTTGAAGAATATTACACTCTAACACATGTTCATGCTGAGAGAAACAACAATGATCAAGCAGCGAATGAATCATCTCAACAAGATGAATTTATCAATCCTTTATGTACACTGATACAAGATATGGTTGAGTCTTCCTCACGCAACATTGATAATATAAATATGCATTCATTTCAACTACAAAGTTATGATTACCGATGGACAAAAGATCATCCATTAGAACAAGTTATTGGCAATCCATCAAATCTAGTGCAAACAAGACAACAGCTTGCCACAGATCCTTAAATGTGTATGTTCGCGCTCACAATGAGTACAAAAGAACCAAAGAACATTAAGGAGGCAATGGCTGATTCTGCATGGATAGAAGCGATGCAGGATGAACTTCATCAGTTTGACAGACTACAAGTCTAGGAACTCGTAGACAAACCGTTTGGCAAGATGGTTATAAAGCTAAAATGGTTATCGAAGAACAAAAAGGATGAAGATCAGACTGTTATTCGAAATAAAGCACGACTTGTTGCTAAAGGTTACGCTCAGGAAGAGGGTATTGATTTTGAAGAATCATTTGCTCCAGATGCTCGCTTGGAAGCAGTTCGGATTTTCGTTGCCCACGCAGCACACAAGTATTTTCCAATCTATCAGAAGGACGTAAAAATGGCATTTCTTAATGGTCCACTAAAGGAGGAGGTTTATGTTGCTCAGCCGGAAGGGTTTGTTGATCCTGCTAATCCAGAAAAAGTATACCTTCTAAGGAAAGCTTTGTATAGATTGAAGCAAGCTCCAAGAGCCTAGTACGATGAATTATCCAATTTCCTGATGTCCAAATGGTTTACTAAAGGTACAATTGACCCAACTTTATTCACGATAAGATACGGGGAAGATATTCTACTTGTGCAAATTTACGTTGATGACATTATTTTTGGGTCCACAAACCCTAAATATTCTAAAAAGTTTGAAAAGTTAATGCACAGTAGATTTGAAATGTTCTTAATGGGGGAAATGAAATTCTTTTTAGGACTTCAGATCCAACAGTCCCCAAAAGGTATCTTTATCAATCAGGCTAAGTACGCTTTAGAAATTCTGAAAAAGCATAATATGGACAATTGTTACACCATTGGCTACAAAACCCAAACTAGATATAGACTTGAGTGGGAGAACCCATAGACATGACTGAATACCTAGTTAAATCCGGGTCCTCAAGTACTTGACATCTATAGACCAGACTGAAGTGGCCAGCAGTATGCTATTGTGCACGTTATCAAGCACGACCAACATAAAAGCACCTCAAGGAGGTTAAAAGAATCTTTAAATACCTAAAAGGCACCATTAACATGGGACTCTGGTATCTAAAGGATTTTGGCTTTGAACTAACAGACAGTTTACAGTACGCTGGGTCATAACCAGATGCATTGATACACACCAAAATGCACTTCTGGAGGGGATACCGTTCTTAGTGAAAGCTTGTAAGCTGGAATGTCAAAGAAACAAAACTGTACCTGCAATGTCTTTAGCAAAAGCAGAGTACATGGCATTATCTACAAGTTATGCTCAAGTAATGTGGATGAGGACACAACTTCAAGATTATGGCTTCCACTACAACAAAATACCGTTGTACTACGACTCATAGTCAGCCATAGCAATCACATGCAACCCCGTACAGCACTCTCGTACAAAGCACATCCATACTCGGTATCATTTCATAAAGGAACAGGTTGAAAATAGTATAATTGAACTATATTTTGTCAGAACTGAATATCAATTAGCTGACATGTTTACGAAAGCCCTCTGAGGATCGGATTAAGTATCTGTAAAGGGATTTAAGAAGGCATAAGTGGCATTATGGAAGGAGTGTTTTGAAGGAACTTGAAGTTCACAAGTGAAGATCAAGTTAGGGGAGGATTGTTGGGAAAATAGATTGTAACAGACTTAATACTGGTAGTATAACAGTTAAGTCTGGTAGTAATAGTTAGGTCTGTTAGTATTAAGTTAATACTGGCAGTACTAAGTTAAGTCTGGCAGTACTAAGTTAGTACTGGTAGTCTTAGCAGTACTAAAGTTAGTACTGGTCATAGTTAAGTCTGTTTATGAAACAGAATAGTAATAGTTAGTAGTTATCTTAGAGATATCTTAGGAGATATCTTAGTAAAGGATATGTATTATCCTTTCACACGGTTGTAAAGCCCATTAGGGTTTCCTTGGTGTATAAGAGGAACCCTAAGGCACAGTGTTATGTACAACAACGATTTGAGAAATATATAGAAGCATAGAGCTTTATAGTAAATTAGTATTGTTGTTTCTTCTTTACTCTTGTGTTAAGATTCCGCATTAACATTTGATTTTCATAGTTAGTGTCTCTCATATAGTTGATTTGGATTTATCCAAGTTATCTATCGTCTTACAAAGGCTAGTCAGATCCTACAATACCAAGGACCTACAAGAAGTTTTCTAACATTTGGTTTTTCAAAAACTTGAACACAATTTTTCAAGAATTTCTCAATGACAATTCATAAACTTCTAAAATTGTGTGTTCAATACTCCATCCCTCATAAAGATTTCCAAGACAATTCTTCAACAATTGATGTCATTTTTTTTAAATGATTCAATGTTTGAGGGGGAGTTTTTCGAAAAACAAATATTTAATGTGTTTGGATACATCAACACGACAACTCTTATGTATTCAAAACATTAGCAAAAAGTCATTTAACAACAACAAAGTGATAAACATGACAAAAAGATATATATAACCTTTGTTTTGTTAACTTCGGGTTCTTAGAAAGAAACCAATTTTTTGTTTTGTTGAGTTCAGTCTCTTAGAAAATATTCAAATTTTCAATTTTATATCTAAGATGACTGAGTGTCTCATTTCAATTTTATATCCAGATTACAAATTGGTATCATTTTTTGGTGTCAAACAAATGTAAAATTGAGGGGGAGTAAGAACAAACAAAGTTCCAAATCTTTCATGCTACGTTTTAACATTTTTCCTCCCAGGATTCTCAAGACAAATTTTAATCACCTGGTATTTACAAAACTAAGTGTTTATTATTTAAAATAAGGGGAGAAATGTAATTAAAATGTGATCTAGAACATAATAAGTGATCTTATTGACTCAATGTACGAAATACTATTCAGAAAAGGTTTTATGGTTTCGATCTTATACCCAACAACATCTTAATTTCATGACGATTCTGAAGTCATAAGGTGGTTAGGTAAGGAATCAGTCCCATGATCCAACCAGAACCGGAGGGATCTACCCAAGGACAATACCATAGTAAGAAATAGTAGTCCTTAGGTATGATTAGAGAAGAATGAGTATAAGGGAATAATACCGACTAAGACTTAAGTTATCACCGAAATAATCACAACAATGTGGTAATGATGACGTCTTGGTAAGCATTGAAGGGGTTGAAGAATTAAAAATAAATGTATGGATAAAGGGTGTAAAGATTGAAGCCCTCCACACACTTAAGGCAGAAACCGGGTCAATACATAATCTATCAGAATCAAAAGATGATTACTGGTATTGAAAATAAGAAATCATGGACCCAGTGATGCACTGCACAACCCATCCCAACCATTCGAGTTTCTCTTAAAAGAAACTTGTCTCATTTGTCACGGAGATACACACGACTACTATTGACTTTCTCACTCCGAGTTAGTTAATATTGAAAAGGTGGCAATCTGCTCCAGCCTCCGAGTACTAAAACCAAAACGCACTAATCGAGTCTAGAGCCAATAGATCAATATAAATCTCGATAGGACACATTCCATGACAAACACTTGTTGAACATCATAAAGTTCACAAGCTGTTAACAAGAGTCCTACGCATTATCCTTGTGATTATGCTAGAACATTCAGAGTGATACTCTTTAGTATTCACAATGACGAATGAAAATCCTTCCAGTGTCATTATCAAACAACACTGAGGTAGGTGACTTGCGAGATTCTATATGAATCGAACTTGTGACAACTGGACATCTCATTTTGATCCAGTAAATGAATTGACGGTCTACTCGTGAAGAAGGGTCGATTATCACTAACGTAAACTTGCAGGTTACACGGTGGTGGCAATATCCCATTCCAGCGAAAGTTGATTCATTACCATGTGCTCATGCTCGAACAGCAAAGACATACTATAAGCATCAAGATTCAAGAATCAAGAAAGCTCAAGAATTAAAGACAAAGTCTTCCGCAAACTCTGATATTAATAATCTTCCTCAAAGATATCTTCAAGATGATGCAAAGTATGAGCATGTTGGTCGAGTCACAAGATCGCAAGGTGGCAAATACGATAAAGACAAGCAAGGAGAAAGATTTAAAGATCTCAAAACAAAGACAAAGTCGAAAGACAATGGCAAAAGCTCAAGATCAAAGATCACAAAGCATGAAGGAACACGCCTACAACGAAGACCAAGACCAAGACCACATGAGCTTAACGACAAAAGCAATCTCATTGATTTCATGAAGGAGTGTCATAAATGAACTCACTTCGGGGGAGATTGTTAGCCTCAAAATATTGAGTCGAACGTGAAGTTCGTCCATTACGTGAATTGGTCTCGGTCATCCAATCAGTTAACGTTGTAATAGGCAAGTGTCGGGAATCGGGCTCGTTAGTTAAGCTAATATTGTATATGTTGCGGGTTTAATCCCAAACAAATCCCGAGCCCGATCCTAGTCAAATATCCTACACGTTTCTTTAAATGTGTCGGGGTATATAACTTATTTTCACTTAGGAAAAGAGGTTGGTTATTTCATTTGTAACATTTCATCTTTCTAAATAACCACATATTTTCTCTAACCTCTCTCTAGTTTCTCTCTCTAGAAATCTTATTTCTTTCTATTGTTCTTGATTGATCCATGGCTGAATTCGTGAAGTATATGTGTTAAAGGGTTCCTACAAAATTAGAACAATAGACTAAGCAAATATGGCTTAGTCCATGAGCTTAAATCCCATATAAGATATCACGACCCATTATTATTATGTAATAAAACCGCTTCTCCCATGTGTGGGAGAGATGTGTGTGTGTGTATGTGTGACTTCTTGCTTGAATAACACATATTATTTCTCTCATATTTCTCTATAACTTTCTCTCTCTAAAAGAATTAAGAATGGAGATTTTAACCTGTAACTTACCTACCCAAGGTTGGAGGTTAACTTGAAAGGAACAATTAAACAACGCGTATGTTGATGAACATAAAATGGACAAGAGAAGACGAGTAAAATTGTTTTTCATGTCATAGTTTGCAAAGTTTATTATTTTTGACAAAGGGTCAATTTCATATATCCTCTTCTTTTTGTTGAAAATTTCATATATATACCTAAAAATGCATTAAAAAAATTGTAGATTATGCATTCAATAATTATACTTTGAATATATATAATATTAATACTGAAAGTAGTAGTAGGGTGATATATAAAATTAATAATTTGACAAAAAAGAAGAAGAAGAGGGATTAGTTATGGAAAATGGGCAAAAGGCTTATAAAATTGATTAGTAAGTCCGAAAGAAAGAAAGAAAGAAAAATGAAACGGAAATTGGAAGAGATGGAATCAGAAAACCATGAAAACTTTCCAGCGGTTATGAAGATAGTGAAAGAATACTGTGAAGTGAAGAAGGAGAAGAAGAAAAAGGAGCTGGAGGAGGAAGACAAGAATAAGAAGAAGAAGAAGATAGTGAAAGATTACAACAGGCCAAGGGGGGGTATGATGATAGTGGGACGTGACAGCAATGGGGCGTTTATAAAGATAGCGAAAAGTTACTCTGAAGCGAAGAAGGAGCAGGAGGAAGAGAAGATGAAGAAGAAGAAGAAGAAGAAAAAGGAGGAGGAGGGGGAATGTGATAGTGAACCAGAAGAGCCATGGGAGCCTCGTTGGTCTGATGAAAACTTGGCATTACATCTCTGGAGATGTATGTGTAGGAGAAAAGGGGTGAAAGTGCACGAGTATGTACCCAGAACAGACTATCATACCATGTCCGGTGCTGAAGTGAAGCTCGACATGTTATGGAGAAAGGTTTACAAGGCTGAAGCCGAGGCAGAAGCAGCAACAACTACTTCTTAGAATTGAAGAATAACCCAAACAATCGTCCTCTTTACTTTTGTTTAATTTACTTTCATGTCAACTTGAACCTTAACTAGTACTACTACTACTTTGGTCGGTCTTTTGCGCCTATCTATATGTACGTACCTTGTGTATGGCTCAATGAATGAATTATCATATTACCTATTATTAATTTTATCTTGTTGTTTATTTTGCTCCCTGCCTTGTGTTTATATGCTGTTGATTCTATATGTACGTTCTGGTTTGTTTGATATATACTACGTAGTATATCAGTATATGATGATTACTCTGTGCTTGGTCCTTTACTGCTATGGATCCTTAACTTGACACTTTCCCATTCATTGTGGCGGATATATCACATTTAATCTCATTCGCTGCTGTTTTCTTTCTTGTCTCGTCTCTGTCCTGCACTTAGTATTGTTGGTTTTAGTATGTATTGTCTTGTTATTTGGTGCTTTCACCTTTTGCTGGAGAGTATATTAACATCCCCCCACAGAGTTCAATACCACCCATATATAGCAGGCGGTGCAAAAGAATATTGGATACTAAATGACTACACGACATAATTTTTTGTTTTTCGTTTTTTGCAAGACTTGAAACCCTCCTGTTTGTGCTCAACACAATCCTTTGACTCGTACACTCAACTCATACTTTTGTCTCTTGAAGTTATGCTCTATCGACTTATTTGTGCTAGCTATCCTTTTAATTGTGGCCCTTTCAATACATCAATCGGTTATGGATCCGTAAGGGTGTGCGTAGGTTCAGGTTCCTCGGGTTATTATGGTTGAGAATTTTTTTGAAGGCAAAACCGAATATACGGTTTACATTTTGAACCATAAGACCCATATTGCAAATGCATCTTATGTTACAAATGCATCACAGACCCACCACCAGGTTTGCTTTGGTTTCCTTGCACTAAGCTACTGGAATATATGACAGCTTCATAACATCTCATGTTTGATTATGATTCTCTTAAATCTCAAAAAACATTTTGTGGCCACATGTCATGCTAATGATTTAGACAAAGCTAAAGGTAGCTATGTTGCCATTTGAAAGCTAAAGGTACCATTTGTGACACAAAAAATGCTCATTTGCAGGTAAGCTTTCTTCGTATGAATGGTCTTGACACTTGACCAAACTAGGCTCATTTGCCCTTATGATCTTGGCACTTATGATTTTGACTTCTTCACTCTTTCAACCCGTCTTTATGATCCGGATCTTTTCTGCAACACCTGTTTACAAGCATCGTCTTCAAAAGTAAACAATACGTTTGAAATCCAGCTATTAACTTAATACCTGTGCAAATATAGAACAAATCCGATGGTTTAAAGATCCAAACACGCCAGCTGCAAGGTGCTTGACATACAAGTCTTCGAAATCCTTTATATGCCAGGGAAGATACCTTCATTACATCACTATATTTGATCATCTGTGCATATTTATATGCTTTGACAAGGTATGTTGATGCTAAAGACCGACCGGACAAATGGAACAAATGACAAACAGTACCTACTTCCTAGGAATGAACCAGGTGCAGTACTGACGAACCTTGTTGTAAATGCTGCTTTGCTTTTGGGAGTGAAGATGATGAAGAAACTACGGCCTGTAAAACCCTCTTCCAAGTCAAAACGTTCTTTTTGGGTCTCGTGAGGTAGGGATCAGTGTTTTGTTATAGCTTAATAATATTTACTTATATTTGTCCTTTATGAATTGCATGTATAAGCTCTCTTTGTTATGAACCACTGTTTGGCCTTTGTGTGGTTTATCGTGTGAAGGGGATGGTGAGCTCATTTGAGAAATCAAACCAGGACATTAATTATAGAGGATGCTGCAAGACCTGGCTCTGATATCTGACAAAACAAACAAAAACAATAACAAAAAACAAAACGACATACCTTCTTTGTTAATCAAGTATTTATTTCTAATAAGTAACTGATTTGCTAATATTTCATGGCTATGTAACAGATGACTATTATTCCGTAGGATTTTGACACCGTTGTTTCATAATCATATCAGAACAATTGGTTTTTCATTTATTAGATTCTTATAATTTTATTTTCTGCAGATTGTTGATAGGCCGACTCAAAGTCACAAGTTTATTTCCAAAGACTATATACAGCAGCCACAATGGGTCTTTGACTGTATAAATGCAAAAATCACACGACCAACTAAGGGTTATATGGTTGGAAACTAAGTTTTAGTAATGTCGCTATTGATCTTATACTTTAATCATCTTTCCATATGTTGACATACTCTTTTTGTTAATGACCAGCGTTCTTCCACCACATCTGTTGCCATATGTTGACGATGAAGCAGTTGGATATGTACCGGAGTTTGCAGATACCGTTACAAGACTTCAAGTAGCTGCAAGAAAAGAAATTCTTCCAATGCCTGGTGCAGTAAATAGTTGATTGTTATATAAGCCCATTTACAATCTGAATGAAACATTGATAAGGCATAAGGGAAATTAAGCTGACTGAAGAACACGAAAGGTTTGTTATGCTGTTTTACGAATCTTTGTAGGTTTTTCAGCATTATATTCTTCTACTTATTCGTCAGCAAGTTTGCATACATTTGTGAGACGTTTGATGTGTGCAGATGGCGATTGATGAAAAGGGAAATGAAACTGATGCACAACACATCTGATACTGATACGAGCCCACCAAACTTATATTTGGCCGATATGGATCGTAACAGATGCTACTGAGATTAAGTAGACAGGTGAAGAAGATGATGCACATGATATATCTCCAAAGAAGCTTATCACTTATATCGAGGAGCGTATCACACAAATGTCAGTACTCCCGAGAAGAGGAAGAAAAAAGCTTAAGAAAAGCAAGGGAACGTCATCAGACTGAAGTTGATTTTTCTGTCAGGTTGCTGCTACTTATATGGGCGGTATTAAATTTTGTTGTTATAGGTATTCAAATTGTGTTTCCAGATTTTATTTTATTTACAATATATGGAAAGACACAATACTTGTCGCAATCCCCGGCTTACTCATTTAATTCTATCTGCTTTTTAACTTCCAATACTCATTTAAGCCACGAGTTGTCCTTGCGATTTTGAGTTCTATTCTTGATTAGGTTCATGACAGCATTCAGCTGGACTTGATTCTAAGGGGGCGTTTGGTTCGCAAATTTCAAATCCTTGGTTTTAAAACACTGCGATATTGAAAAATAGTAGGGTTTTATAATAATGATCTTTCATGTTTGGTTAGCAATTTTTCATAACCAGACTATAGTGAAATCAGCAAGAAAGTACTCTTTTGCCCTTTCATCATCACCAAACACAATTTACATCTAACCCATATATCAGACTTCGATTTCTTAAAAAAAAAAAATTATCATGTAGAATGATCGATGTCAACAAAAGCCAAGCCAAATAAAATAGAATTAATCAAAACACCAAACGTTCACCAACTTCAAATGATATGAACTGATGAAAGAAGACTGCTTACATCATATGAAATTAATTGGTGAACAATTCAAGTCACATGTGTTGTGGGAAAATTGGCATGCATTAGAAACCAAAGTTGATGGTACCTACGGTTCATATCCATTGGAGGTTAGTAATCAAATTGATTTGAGATATGAAAAAATCAAATAGATCTTAACAATGAAGAATAATGGCAAAAAGGTGAAAGGAGAAAAAGAAGTGAAAGAAGAAAAGGGGTTTTTTTTATGAGAATTGCTACATCCACATAAGATTTACAAAGACAAATCCACACAATGATGTGTCATGAAAACTATTGGTAGTATCTCTCATCCTTTTTATTCTTTTCATATATATGCATCCACAAATCAACTTACACATCATTTTGTGGATTTTCTTTTGTAAAACTTATGTGGATGTAGCATTCCTCTTTTTTTATAAGGGCAATCTTGTCTCTATGTGCTAAAGTAGCTCCGTATTTTTATTCCACTTGCATCTCAATGGATTGTTAAACCAGCCATTTCTGTGGGCCCAAACATATAAAACCCTCTTATTACTTTTTACCAAACACGATTTTGAGTGGATGGATTTAAAATATAAATACATCAAAAACCTACAAAAACTAGTGAACCAAACAGCCCCCTAAACGTTATCCAGCATATTTTTAAAACCCAAACTTTCGGCTTACACGCTTTAGGCTAAAGGTAGTGGCTGTGAGGGTGCCCGGTGAGGTGGGGCCTCACACGCCATACCCCAAAACACTTCAACATATTCACTCGCCACCAAGAAAAAAAAAGGTAAGGTGAGCCACTTACATTTCGTGAACCGTGCAAAGTATTGGGTCCTCCAAATTGACCGTTTCATTTAATTAAAAAAAATTCAAACTATTCTCATTTTACCAATATAAATACCCACTTCTTCTCACTTTTTTAAACACATCTTCAATTTTATACATTCTCAATCTTTACTCAAACAACATATATTTAATATCTCAAAAGCAAAATGAACTCCGAAGATATTATGTTCACCGACACAGAAGGAGAAGAAGAAGTTGTTAGCCGGAACATTAATTTTCTTACAAGAGCGATGTCGTTGATCAGGAATAGACGACGGGCAAATTGACCGACGAGAAGCATCGTACATCGAGATCGTTATGGTGCTCCTGGCCGTTTAGTCACCGCCTTTTTTAGTGAGCACCCGATATACAATGAATATAGGTTTCGGAAGACGTTCGGAATGAGTCGCACCATTTTCAATCGTATAGTTCATGAGGTAACTAATCATTCTTCGTTCTTTCGTGATAATATTGATTGTACCGGAAAAGAAGGCATATCCCCATTGATGAAGTACACCTCTGCAATTCGTCAATTGGCATACGGCATTGTTCCTGATTTTCTAGACGAGTATCTACAAATAAGTACAAAAAGTTCACGTTTATCTCTTGATCATTTTTGTACTTATGTTATGGAAATATTTGGACTAGAGTATTTGAGGAAACCCACCATGACTGATGTTTTAAAGCTTTATCGGCGTCACGAAGAAAAGCACGGGTTTTCGGGAATGTTAGGAAGCCTTGATTGCACTGATTGGGAGTGGTTTGGTTGTCCGTACGGATTCAAAGCGCAATATGTTAGACGTGATCATGGTTCAAATCCGTTCATTTTGTTAGAAGCTGTTGCGTCACAAGATTTATGGATATGGCATGCTTTCTTTGTTGTTTCTAGGTCGAACAATGACATCAACATTTTGCATCAATCACCTTTGTTTAACGATCTCAAAACGGGAAGAGCACCAGAGATTTCGTTTGTAGCAAACGGCGTAACTTACCTATGGGGATACTATTTAGTTGACGGGATATATCCGGAATTGCTGGCATTTGCTAAGACGATTCCAGAACCATCTGATGATGACCATAAGCGAATTTTGTATAAGCAAAAGCAGGAAGCGGCAAGGAAAGATGTGGAACGAGCGTTTGGTCTTCTGAAAAAGAAATGGGCTATACTAGCTAATCCTACACGACCGATGAAAAAGGAAAGAATAATGAATATGATATATACATGCATCATATTACATAATATGATTCGTAAAGATAAAGGAAAAGCGATATCTCCCGATTGGTACCCGGAGGAAGCACATCAACCGGAAGACCCCGAACGATCTGATGAACAACGTCGAGCAATTATGAGACACATCAGGTCGGCACAAGCGCATCAAAACCTTCGTGCCGATTTGATTGAACACTTGTCTCGTAATGCTTAGTTTTAGCTTTAAATGTAATATTTTTAATATTCGAAGTTTATGTAATGTTTTTAATTTATATGAATAAAAGTCTTCAATTTATGAATAAAAGTTTTTTGTTTCGTACGGTTTACGTTTTTAATGTAAAATTAAATAAAAAATAGGTTTGAAAGGTGAGCCAAGGTGACCAAAACACTTGACGGGTGAGAGGAGAGAGAAAGCTGAGGTGGAGCTGATATGGCAAGGTGAGCCAAGGTGACCATTACCTCTAGCCTAAGATTGGGCTCATGCCTAAAACATGTTGTTTGATAAATAAGTGTAGCCAAATATTCGGTACTTGTTCCTCTAAAATGAATCCATATCCCCCTAGTGGGTTTTGACAAAATGTTATGCATTTATTACCTCTAGATAATTCTCAGCCACAAATGTATTGCATTTACTTGTTTCATTATTTTTTTAATATTTAA
>BQNB010091055.1:0-26976 GCA_026074375.1 Tanacetum coccineum
TTAACACTTACGAGCTTGAAAGAAAACCAACTATTCTACGTTTAATGTCATGACTTATAAATAACACTATCATTTCTTGTTCTTCATAATTTAAAATCTTTAAGAAAGAAATTCGCGAACACTTAGCCATATAAAATCCAACTCGGCATATTTAAAATCTACTTGAGATTAGCACAAGTCTTCATTTACTAACGATTCAAGTCTAGCATGTTTAAAGTTTGCATGAGACAAGCACAAACTATCATCATTAATTGTTAAGGGAGAAAGCTAGAACTCTACACGTACGATCGGGTCAAAAATTACTTTTTATTCTTACCAACGGAAAACCTACATTCGTGTCTTACACTTATTATTATTATTTATTTTTATTTTTTATTTTTTTTTAACAATTAAGAACTTAAAAATTTAAAATTTTTGCTATTTTTGTGGGAAAACGGGTACGTGAGAACAAAACAATAAGCAAGCAACATCAAATCGATAGATTCCCTTCCCCAAACTAAAATGAAACATTGTCCTCAATGTTTTAAAGTTGGGTCTCTACGAAAATCTAAGTCGTTTATGAGGTATGCAAAGATAGACGTTAATCGATAATGATGAAAGGATATGGATCTCCCTAAACTAATTTCGCACAAAGGATAAGAAGCTCGAGTTGAACGGAACAAATCAACCAAACACGAGAGGCTTCAAACAATTTGTTGGGAGAATCCTGCAAAAATCACAACAAACAAGTACAAACATCGAGAAATCCGAGAGAGTACAAGCCTCTCACAACACATTTGATAATAGAAAATAGAAAGGATAAGCATGGGGTGAACTCCTACGAATCGGCTTGTTTTTGGTTACCGAATCGCAAGCTCGACTCGATCCCTGAATTTAGTTATCCTTAGGGAAAGTCTAGTGGTCCAGGATAACCAATGGTGGTGTATCCCCTCCATACTAGTGCTTAAGACGGTGGCAATTGACTTTGAAATTTGAACTGTCGGCATGAGACAACTTGGCAGTGCCATAAGGATAAACTTCGGTAATAGTGAAAGGTCCGGACCATCAGGATTTGAGCTTTCCGGAGAAAATCTTTAATCGGGAGTTGAAAAGCAAGACTTGATCACCAACATTGAAGATTCGGTTCTTTATCTTGGAATCGTGTAGTTTCTTTATCTTCTCCTTGTAGATTAACGAATTCTCGTAAGCTTGATCATGAAGCTCACTTAGTTCATTGAGTTGGAGCTTTCGATGATCTCCCGCGATCTTTAAATAAAAGTTAGCATGCTTAAGAGCCCAATATGCTTTGTGTTCTAGTTCAACTGGTAAGTGACACGCTTTTCCATAGACTAACTTGTACGGAGTGCATCCTATCGGAGTCTTGTAAGCGGTTCTAAAAGCCCATAATGCATCATCTAGTTTGTCGGACCATGAGGCACGGTTTTCTCCTACCGTCCCGTTCCAGTCTCCAAAAATTCTTTTGAGACCTCGATATCGTGACATCAACATTGACCACAATTACTCGTTTGAGGATGGTAAGGAGTCGAAAGACGATGGGTGACACCATATTTTGACATGACTTTTGCAAACTTATCGTTACAAAAATGGGTCCCACGATCGCTTATAATTGCTCTAGGAGCACCGAATCAGGAGAAAAGGGATTTTAAGAACTTAACAACTACTCTAGCATCGTTGGTGGGGAGCGCTTTCGCTTCAACCCATTTGGAAATAATCAGACTGCTACTAGGAAAAATTAGTTGTTTCCTCTAGACTATCGGAAAAGGTCCCAATAAAATTGATACCCCATACATAAAAAATTTCACAAACTTGGATAGCATTTTGAGGCATCTCATCACGTTGAGAGATTTTGCCTTGTCTTTGACATGCATCACAAGACTTGATCAATTCGTAAGCATCCTTATAAATCGTAGGCCAAAAGAAACCTGCATCAAATACTTTCTGAGCTGTGATATTAGCACTATGATGGCCCCCGGTGGGTCCTTCATGGCAAGCCTTGAGGATTTCAAGAGCTTCTTGGCCAAATACACATCTACGGATGATTTGATCCGCACATGTTCGAAAAAGAAAAGGATCATCCCAAAAGTAATGCTTTATATCCTTGAAAAACTTCCTCTTTTGTTGGGTTGACATTCCTTTGATAAGAAAATTCCCCGCGTGGTAATTTGCTATATCGGCAAACCACGGGATATTTTGGTCATCATGAGAAGTCACCATATTCAATGTTTCAAGAGGGAAAGTCTCGGTAATCTCTTTTGGATCAAAAACATTTTCGTAAGGGTTTTCAAGACGAGAGAGGTGATCGGCTGCATAGTTTTCAGCTCCCTTGGTATCGATAACTTTAAAATCAAATTCTTGAAGAAGTAAGACCCATCGAAGCAATCTTGCTTTGGCGTCTTTCTTGTTGAAAAGGTATTTCAAAGCGGAGTGGTCCGTGTAAACAACACTCTTGTTCATGATTAGATATGATCGAAACTTCTCAAATGCATAAACAACTGCAAGCATCTCTTTTTCGGTTGTTGTGTAGTTTGATTCTGCTTCAGTCATAGTCTTACTTGCATAATGAATTGGTCGAAAATGCTTCTCAATTCTCTGCCCTAGGACCGCACCTATTGCATAATCACTTGCATCGCACATGATTTCAAAAGGTTGGTCCCAATTCGGAGCAATGAGAATTGGAGCTTCGGTTAACTTCTTTTTCAATGTTTGAAAAGCAAGAATGCAATCTTCCAAAAAAATGAAAGGAGTGTTCTTCTCTAAGAGATGGGTCATGGGTCGAGAGATTTTGGAAAAGTCTTTGATAAATCTTCGATAGAATCCAGCATGTCCGAGAAAACTTCGAATTCCTTTGACGGTCGTTGGATGAGGAAGCTTAGAAATTACATCAACTTTGGCCTTATCGACTTCAATTCCTTTTCTAGAGATCTTATGTCCTAAAACAATGCCTTCTTTAACCATGAAATGGCTCTTTTCCCAATTTAGTGCTAATTTGGTGTCTTCACACCTTTTAAGCATTCTATCTAAATTAGCAAGACACGAGGAAAAAGAATCTCCAAAAACTGAAAAATCATCCATAAAAACCTCCATCGTTTTTTCTATCATGTCATGAAAAATAGCCATCATACAACGTGGGAAAGCTCTGGGTGCATTGCACAAACCGAATGGCATACGACGGTACGCAAAAGTTCCGTATGGGCACGTGAAAGTAGTCTTCTCTTGATCTTTAGGATCAATTGGGATTTGAAAATACCCTAAAAAACCATCTAAGAAACAATAAAATTCGTTGCCGGCTAATCGTTCTAACATTTGGTCCATGAATGGTAACGGAAAATGGACTTTACAAGTTGCTTCGTTTAACTTTCAATAATTGATGCAAACTCTCCATCCCGTGACTAATCTTGTAGGCACTAGCTCATTTTCTTCGTTTGTGACAACGGTCATACCACCTTTTTTAGGAACACAATGGACCGGACTAACCCATGGACTATCCGAAATTGGATAAATCAATCCTGCGTCAAGAAGTTTTTCTACTTCTTTCTTGATGACGTCGTGGATTTTAGGGTTAACCCTCCTTTGATGTTGGACTGAAGGTTCGTAATCATCTTCTAAAAGGATTTTGTGAGAGCAAAACTCTAGATCTATGCCTCGGATATCAGAAAGTTTCCAAGCAATTGCTTGTTTTTGGTTTTTCAAAACGTTAATGAGTGAGGTCTTTTCTTCTTGGCTCAAATCTTTTGAAATTATGACTGGAAGCTTGTTATTTTCCTCTAAGAACGCATACTCGAGATGCGGAGGTAACTCTTTAAGTTCGACTTCGGGAATTTCATCTTTTGGTTCATAAGAAGTAGCATATTCGAGTGAAGACTTCTGTGGTTCAACAACTTTAAGATCTTTTTGAATTCCGGGTGAGTAATCTCCTTGGTTTGGGTGAGGTAATGGATCATTGTTGAGAAGTGCCTCGAGAATGAGAATGTCACCCTCGGGATCATAGTACGTAGCATTGAAAACTGGTGAAACTGGTTCATCATCGATTGCTATAAAAGCATCGGCTTCCTCAAAGAGTAGAAAATCGCTTTCATCAAAAGGAGTAAGTGTTGGAGATGAAGTAGAAACAATTGGATCGAAGTGCGGAGAAGGATTGTTGTAAGCAACGGAATCGGAAAATCCAAGTACTTCTTGTGAGTACTCTTCACATGTGACATCAATGAGATCAACTTTCTTTAACGATTCGAGATTGTTGTATGAAATGGAAGGTGCATCACCACATTTAAGGGTTAACGATTGATCATCATTCCTAAGAGTAATCTCTCCTTCGTAAACATCGATTAAAGCATGAGCCTAATAGAGAAAGGGACGCCCGAGTATCAACAGAGAGTGAAGTTAAACCTCGGGGATACGGCTATCAAATCAGCACAACAAAGTCGGCGGGAAAATAAAACTTTCCTACTTTGACAAAAACATTTTCGGCTACACCCGTTGGTTTGGAAATTGTACGGTCGGCTAATTCTAACACCATTTTTGTTTCGGTTAGGCCCGGGAGTTGAAGCTTTTTCCAAATGGATAAAGGCACCTTGATCGTTTGAATTCAAAGAATTTAAAAAGGTACAGAGTTGGTGTGTTCCGAAAAGCCAAGGTGAGACAATTGACGAAGAAGTCCTTTAAAACGTTCCCATGCTTCGTTGAAGGTTTCGTTTGGTTCTTGGGAAAAAATTGGTGATTTGTTTCGAATTTCAGTTAGTTTTCGAAGTGGGAAGAATTGGTTTAGAATTTTGAAACAGGTCGACCCATGTGAGAATTGATCTTTGAAGGTTCCCTTGTCAAACCAATCTAGGGGCTGTCACCGTCTATGAGAAAAAGGAAAAAAGGCAAAAGCTTTATCGAAGTGTTCGGCAACTTCGGGATGTCTAAACGTTGAAAGTGACCTGTAAAAAAATCGAAGATGATTGATTGTGGGATCTGTCTAACTCGAAAACTGTATACTTTGCACAAGATTGGATTAAAGGTTGTTTAAGCTACGAAAGGTATTATCATTGATCGGTGGAACACTAGAGCATCTTCATACCCTTCGATGGGTGCTTGTAACATTTGGCCATCGTTCGATTGTCGGCCATTGGAACAATGTTATGATCAACAATTGGTTCTTCTAAATCAAAATTTTCAACAACAACCGGAAGAGTTTGTTAGTCGACTCCTTCGATATTGTAACGAGTGCGCTAAAAATGAATAAACGATAAATCAAAACAGAAACAAAATCTTACCACTAAATTTAATTTTTTTTTTAGCATGAAATAAAAAAACGTTTACACGAAAAGACTTAAAAACCAAACATAATCAACTACTTCACGTAGATTCGTTGAAAAGTGCTTTTCAAGGTGAGCTGTACTCATAGAGACACAAATGGCAAGTGTTTAAATCATTAGATCGACTTGGGAACGCAAACAGTTTCACACGGAAATTATTATGATAACACCATCCGTTTGAGAATGTTATATTTTGGTATTTTTACCAATTGGTGATTTTTATTTCTTAATTAAAAGGAAGATTTTTTTATATTTTTAATTTTTTTTATCTTTTACTTATACTAAAAAGAAAAGGAAAATATTTTTTACTTTTTATATTTTATAATTTTTTTGGATTTTTGAATTATAAAACAAGAATGAAACTTTCGAGGGTGAAAGGATCTTCAAACCAAATCAACAAACGTAAAACGACGGAATCTTAACACTAGTCCCCGGCAGCGGCGCCAAAAACTTGGTATGTAAAGTTTTATACACGTAAAATATACTATAAAATATAATACTTTTAAAAGAGAAATTAAGAAAATTACCAAGTTACCCTTGATAAAATTCACTCTCAAAAATATATATAATATAATATATAATACGTATATTAAACCGGGTAAGTATGATCACCCGGGTCGTTTCCCCAACGACTAGTGAAATTGAAACCTCGTTTAAGCTTGGATTCTGATTTGAATGTAGCAAAGATATGATTTGATTATTTAAAGCTACAATTAAAATAGACAATTAAAAACAATTGAACTAATATGGAAATAAAACGCGACAAATAAAGTCCTAAAATTTCTATAAAAATTACACTAATTAAAGTAAATGTGCAGAAATTTTCTAAAAATAAAAGCCCTAATTTTTATCTTTTTATAAAAGTTTAATTAAACTAATTAAAACCTAACCCTAATTATTAATTAAAAATATAAAGCTAATTAAAAACTAACTTAGGGACTAACTGCGTAGAGACTAAGACTAACGGGGACTAAAGCATTTAACTGGCAATATTAACAAAGAAACAATTTAAAAATGGATAAAATTACAAAGAATGGTCCCTGAGGACCAACCCCGAGCTACAACTAAAGTCTAATTATAAGCTTAAATTTTAAAAGTGCTTATCATTAAAAACTTGAAAGAGCAAAGTTGTAACGGAAGCTAGTAGGAACAAAATTAATAAAAGCTACTTGGGCTGAAAATAACCAAAAAACCTCATAAGAGTTTATTTCTAAGCTGACCTCAGAAAAGGAGGCCTTAAACTCTTGGTTTTGAGAAGAAAATAAGCTATAAAAAACTCTAATTAGCTCAAATGTAAAAAGGAAATAAGGTTATAAAAAAGCTTAATAATAATACTTCATCTAAATGAAAGAAATTAAGTTTAAACTACTTTTAAACTTCTGAAATTGATCATGAACTAAGCAAACTCAGGAATTAAGCTAAAATACACAAAATTGAATTAAGCTAAAAAGCTTGAAAAGCAAATCTAGACTATGAGCTTCTGAAAACTAATTAGCAACGTTATAAAACAAACTATTTAAACCATAAAAACCTAATACATTAAGCTAGAATTCAGATTTTATAGAAACTAAATAATAATCCTACTGTTTTTTTGTTGGTTTATTTAAGTATTTTATGATTTGACAGCTAAATTAAGCTATTAAAATAAGAATTTAAGACTTATTATATAATTAGAGCTATAACTAGACCTAAACCTACTAGAATCAAAGATCCTAAATCTATTCTTACTTACTAAAAATGTTAAGAGCCAAAGAAGCAGTACTAATATTACAGAGTTACTACTATTTAAGTTAGTACTGGTGCACTTGGTGAATTTTGCCAGCAAATTAAGTTAAACTAATAAGCAATAAATCTAAATCTATATTAAGCTATTACCCAACTATAAAATACTAAAAGATAAGCTACTAAATCTTAACTTTGATGGCTTAAATTGGGACTTGAAAATCAGCAGTACTAACTTATGTAAGTACTGCTGGTACAATTGGCAGCTCAATTGAACTAGGTAAGTAAGCTAGAAAATGCTAACTAAGATTAAATCTATAATAAGCTATAACTAGACTTAATCCTACCTGAATCTAAGCACCTAAATCTTACTTAAACTTTAACTAAAAGCTATTCAAAAAGTGGCAGTACAAACTATAACAGCAGTACTAACCTCTTAGTTAGTACTGGTGCACTTTGCACAAGTGCAACACTATAGTGCAGGTTTCTTAAGGGAAACCCTGCACTTAAATACACTCTAATAGAGTGTATAAACAAAATGGCAAGAAATTCCAGAAAGCCCTAAAGGCTTTGGATCAAATTGACACAATAAAAACCTAAGCAACAAGCTCCCCTGGTGCTGAACACTTATAATAAGCCATTTCTTTTGAAATTTTGAATTCTAACTTATAAAAACTAAATGAAAACTAATTTTAAATGAAAACTTAGCTGACTCAAGCAAATAGCACAAGTGAAATTGACTTTTAGAGGTCAAAGTGCACTAAACCAAACACCCTTTTTAAGACTATGACAGGTTTGAGAAAAGTTCTTTGAGAGAAATCAATGAACAATACGAAAACCAATAAAAACTAGCTTAAGACAAACTTAATTAACAAAACTTAACAACTAAATAAGCATTAATCTAAGATCTATACTATTTTACTATATTTTTGGTTTTTTAGAGGTTTTTAAGACAAATATATGAAAGACTAAGATCTAAACTAAGAGAACTAAAAACAGACAAACAACTATGATTATTAAGCTAAATTATACTAAAATAAGCACTAATAAGCAAATTCAATAAGCAAATAAGCAGATCTAAGTTAGAAAGCATAAAAACTAATAATTGTAAAGCAAACATATAAAAGAAAACTTACAATTCACCTCTAGCTAAACAAGAGGTACCAATTAAGGCAGCTACAAGCTCCCTAGCTTATTAATAAGCTAGGGTATAAGTCCTTAGGATCTCTTCCAAGTTAAGATCCCCTTCCAAAAGCTCTAATCCAATAAGATCCATGATAGATTAAACTGATTTAAGGTTTAGGTAAGATTAATACTGAATTCAAATAGCTCTATTTCAGCTTATAGACTGAAAGAGCTTTTAAATGAGCTTATTAGCTTATTTAGATGACTTAGCTTATTAAGAGGGCTTATGAAAAAGAAACTTGGAGAGATTTAGAAAAACTGAATTTCATTAATAAAAACTTGCTTACAATACTTTTAAAGGAAAATTACAAGATTAAAACATCATTAAGCTAGGAATTAAAATTTAAGCTACACTAAATTAAAAACTAACCACAAAATCTAGATAATTGTCCTGCGTGATAGGTTGAGGTCCTGATATATAGGCTGCCTTGGATCCTTCTAGCCTCTTGCCTTGCTCTCCAACCTTTTTAATCCTGGCCAAGGCCATCCTTTCTCAATCATTTGAGTCATCAATTTGTGGCCGATTTGATCAATAGTGGACACCTGGGATTGTCATGCGTCATTCTTTTTGATGTGATATGTGCTAGATGTGTAAGTGATCCCAAGAGCAAATCCCAGCTTAACTTTGTGCTTTTTCTTGCTCTGACATGCCCTTAGAGCGTGAGTGACCAATGAATTTCCTCTTGAATAACTAATTTGACCTTTGCCATTGTGGTTTAGGAGCTCATTGAATTGACCAAAACAAACCCTATTAATAATTCTATTTTTGCCCTTGTTTTACCTTAGAATGTGAAACGAGAAAGAAAGGTGAATAAGTAACACCTTCGCGCCCTTTTTTGACAGTTAAAAACATTGGACTATTGGTATAATTGCAAATTTGGCCTCTTTTTGTTTTCTTATTTCCCTGTTTTTTAGTTTATAAGTAAACTTTTGAGAAATGCAGTTAGCCCTTGTGATTGTTATAAAATAGGACATGGCTAGGTTTGGCTTTGTTGACTTTTATTGACCATTTTTGACTGTCTTTGACTGGATTTAACTTTTCTGGCTTCGGCTTTGATCCTTTGGCTTCTTTTTGTACTCTTCAGATTCTCGTGTCCGTGCTTGCTCGTTTTTGACTGTTTTCTTGCGATTTTTGACTTATCCGTACCTGCACACACAAAACACAAATACAAGCATATTTTTGGTCTGTTTTGGGTTTAATTGGGTTATTTTTAGGTACAAACGGATATGTGTATTCTACACTTATCATTAAGGCTTCAGTGTCATGAGCTTATTGCATTAGTGATTATAAACTTGTTTGATCCACAAGTTTTCGATGATATAAATACTTGTGTTCTAACCTTCAATTTTATAAACTCTATGGATTTACTCAATGTTTTTGTTGACTTTTTAGCATGTTTTATCTCAGGTAATCAAGGTTAATGGCTTGGAGCGGACGAAGGGAGTTTAGCGCGAAGTGTTTTGAAAAGCTTGTTTTTGGTTCCATTCTCTAAAATATACTTTATGTTATGGTTTTTAAAAGCTTATGTTGTGATGTTTTGTGGTAACGATCTTGCGGGACAAAACTTGATACTCTGATCTTTATGAATGGAACAATGTTTATGTTTTAAAACGTCTCTTTTGAGTCGTTCTTTATATTCTTATGTGATTGTGCTATGACTTAACACCCAAACTGTTGGTTCCACTGCGTGTAAATTTGGGGGTGTTAAAGATATGCCGCCTCGAGATAAGTAATCATTGAACTAAATAAATAAACCAACGTTCTGATTAGATTAATAATGGTTAATACAGTTTTCTTATATTTGGCTAGACCGCTCTTTTATCTTCTGTTAATTTGCTTGCGTGTGTTTTAGTGTCTTAAGTTGATTTTAGTCACCACAAAACCCGTGCCAATCTCTCAGGCTGAAAACCCCCCTTATCCGTTAGATTTAGGATTAACATAGGTTTAGAATAGGTTTAACATAGAATAGAACTAACTTAGTTTAGATAACCAAAATATTAATAAATTGAAAGATTGTTTCTCGCTCTTAGTGATCGACACCCTACTTACCACGAAACTACCACCGATCGGGTACACTGCCCGTTAAAGTGTTGTTTTTGGTTAAGTCGGTAAAATATAAATTTAAAACTTGTAACCATAAAATTACAACCACATAATGACACATCAAGTTTTTGGCGCCGCTGCCGGGGAGTGAAATTTAATCTTGATTTTTATTTGATATTTTGGTTTTTAACATTAGATTAGATCTAACCCTTAGGATTAGTGTAGTTTAGAATAAGTTTATATTCCTGTCTGTTTGCTAATTGTGTTTATGTAATACGGCGTATAAGTTATTTAACGGTTTTCTTTCCTAGTAAGCTTATTACAGGATGGACAACCCAAACATTACTATGGAAGAATACATCAGGCTCGAGGTAGATAAAGCTTGAAAACGTGGGAAAGTGTTTAACTGGGAAACTGCTAAGTATGGTAAGATCTGGTATGATGAAGACGTTCAAGACCTCAGATCCTTTGAAACCGAATTGCCAGCTATAGTCTTCAATGATAATTTGACATCGAATGAAACACTCTTTTGTGAACCCACAATAGGTTCTCTTAATGACAATGAAATTGACTTTAGAATTTCGTTTGACGAATCCGACGATGAAGATTACACGGTAATTTTTGACAAAAACTCATTTTCTTATAAAATAATTTCTTTCTGACGCAATGAATTGAAATGTCTGATCCGGAAAATGATAATGAAAGGTCAATAATGCCTTTGTTTCCTCACCCTAGCCTACAGTCAGTTGTTTAAAAGAATTAGACATTCTTAAAGATTTGAGAATGAATTTCCAGCCATTATTTACAATGATGCTCTAACGTCTAAATCAGATTTCTTAACTGAACCCACTTTATGCCCTCAGCATATCGATGAATTTGATTTGAAAGATGAAACATCATTGTCCGAATATGATGAAGAGGAACAAAACATTTTGTACTTTAATGATCTATTCCCTTTCAACATAATTTATCCCGATGATCTAAAGTCGGATAAGGACAATGATGATAATAAAATCAGTATAATACAATCTTCGGGGGGTAACCTAAATACACAAGGGTCAAATGAACTTCTGGAGGGAAGTCACGATAAAATCAATAAAATTTTCAATATGAAAAGTTTTATCATGGAATTAAATATGAATATCGTGGCTTGGAATTATTTTGTCAACGAAATGGTATTCAATCTTATTAAGAATTTGTATGTGCCGTTTGGCATTCCGTTCGACCCTATACGGTATTATAAGGATGGTGATTGCACAAGAATGTTGCGGAGGCCAAGGTACATTTTCTTTACTCTGTTAAATTTAGGAAAGTTGGTCTCCAAGAACGGATACGAAGTATTAGGTAAACACTTATACGGCGTATCCACTATTTTTAACTTGTGTTGACTAAGTCAAAAAATTCGCCTAATGCGGCGTATTGGACAAACACCAATACGGCGTATCAAGTTTGGGTATAAAACCCAACTGATACGCCGGATCAAGCTTTTTACACACACTCTTTTTACTCTCAGACAAAATTTTTAACCGCAATCAAAAATCTTGGAAACCAATTTCTCTCGTAATCGTTCTAATCTCTGTTATAGTTATAAGGTAATAAATTCTTCCCTTTGCCCTTTGTTTTATTTTTGAATTAAATTAGAATTAGGGTTAGGGTTAGGTTTTGATTTTAGTTTTGAGCGATTGGATAACGCCTAACTGCTAGATCCCTTTTTCCCTGCATATGACTAGTTTTTGAGAGTTATGAATTGGGTCAAAAAGGGTAGAAAGGGAGACCCCTTTTCGTTTTTAAACTGCAGAGCAATACAGCGTATCCACTAACATGGATACGGCGTATTAACTCAATTTCACCCAAATTCTAAAACCTTAATACGACGTATTCAGTAAAACGAATACGGCGTATTGAACTGATAAATATCCTGCATTTTGATTCCCATACGCTGTATTGACCTATACGGCGTATTGACTATAGATCTTTAGAAGGCTATTCCATTTCTAAATATGCCGTATCACCTCTCAAACAAAACATTTAAAATTTAATAACTATGTACTAGATCCTCGTTAATTTTGTAACAGTATGGCTTTTACCGCCTCAGAGATCAGAAGGCAACAGTACCTTAAGATCATGAGGGAATTTATCAGTACATTAATACTGACCATAGCAGATTTTGGAGATTGAGGTTGGGCTAAGGATATACAAGAGAGAAGGTGCACAGGGTTCAGGTATCGAATTTTAGGGAATTGCCAATCCTGATGGATAGGGATCGAAGATAGATGCTGATGGAGCACAAGGATGCTCAGGGGCAGAGTGTGTTCACTAGCCAAGCCTGGAGACGACTGTTTGATATTAGAGGGCCATTGGTACATGAGCTCATTCTGGAGTTCTTTAGTACATTTTGGTTTGGAGAGGTTGTGCTTGATCTGGATACGGCAAGAGCTTTACAGTCTTAGTTAGGTAGAGTTAGGAGGCGTATAGATGGAAGAGATTTTTTTGATCCTTAGGATTACCATACAACATAGGAGAAGCAGACTATTGGTTTTGATTTTTATTGGGCTGCAAGTCGAGGCAGAACCCCGACAAGAGGGATCTGAGTACTTACATGGCTAGGAATCTCGTCTATCGGGCAATTTTCTAGTACAACCCCCTTCTTATACTCTTATCAAGGATCCTATGTTGAGGTTGTACCACAGGCTCATCGTCTGTAGCATCGCTGGGAGGAGTCAGGCGCCAAAAAAAGTGGTCGTGACTGATTTATTTTATCTTAGAGGGATGGACGTTGGCTCGGTCAACGTCCCTTATCTGTTGGCTAGGTACTTGAGGATGTTCGCTTCAGGGAGGAAGCAGGGTGCGATGATATCCGGTGGTCAGTTTCTGCCCGCTGGCGGAGCTTTTGGGTTACTTACGGAGGAGAGGCTCAAGGGATTGACTGTGATTGTAAGGGACCCTTCCCTATATCGATATGACTGAGAGTAGGTGAGGCGGTCATATCTGCGGGAAGCTTGAATGATACTTGGGCTGGGTAGCCTTAGTACCAGAGAGGCAGCCGATGATTGCCCCGGCCTGTTGGGGTTGCCCCTGAGGCCGCTGAGGATGCTCCTGTAGCTAATGAGGGTGCTCCAGCTATTCCAGCACCCGTGCAGGCACCTCAACAGCCACCACTTGCAGCCAGACCAGCTCGGACTATGGCTCAGATGTTAGCTAGTGTAGAGGAGTGAAGTTCACGAATTCTAGGACAATTGGGAGCAAGACAGATATATGGATAGGTATGGCCGTGATTTCTCTCGATTCTCTACTTGGAAGTTTGTTTGGACTCTTACAATGATGAGTCAGGAGCTGGGTCAGTACACCAACATGCAGACCTTTCAGATCATGTATGAGAGGCGACCAGACTGCAGGATCGATATAGTGCTAGTACCTAAATCCACGAGCCCAGCAGGACTATCATCATCCAGATCTATGATCTCTATCCCTTAAACCTTTTTGTTTTATCCTCTCTACAATTTATATTATCTATCATGATGTACCTAAACTTAAAACTACTTATCTTTTGATGTATATATTATGGTATGACGATTTTGACTTGTTTGTGCATGATAGAAGCAAGACTGGCAGTAAGTTCAGCACAATATCTCGTTGATAGATTACGAAACCTAGCACCCTATCGAAATTAAGAGTGGAATTGAGAAGAAAGATTTGAACCAAGTGTGTGGAAGCTGAAGACAAGTCTAACTTAAAGACTTTACATAAATAAAAGTTCTTACTAGGAGACAACCCCGTAATTGTTAATTATTTTTAAATCGAGTCTGTCTTCCAGACATCATATGGCGTATCTGCTCCATAACCAAACGCCGTATTGAATGTTCCACCCCCTGGACCAATTTTTTTATATCATTCCTTTATTTTTATGCACTTTAAAACATTATTGTCAGTTCTGGCAATACGGCGTATTCATGCACATGATACAGTGTATTTAACAGACTGACCCGTATTTAGATACTTTTTAAGTTTCTCAATACGGGATATTCCAGTTTATAGATACGCGCCGTTATTGGTCTCCTATATAGTTTATTTAGCTTATTTAATTAACCGTAGATACCCGAGATAGGATTTTGCATGTTTTTCCTATATTTTGCACAGGACCTCGCTGCAAAGAAATCGACGATGTTGGTGAAGTATCTACAATCTGGAAATCTAAAAGTGTTGGAGTCTTGAAATCTCAAGATGGCTGTTCAACATGCATCCTTGCTCATAAACTCAACTTCGAGAATCTATCGAGCAAAATACCAGGGGAGTTTCTCATTCTAATTCTTTTAATTCCCGTTTTTAATGTTTTATCTATACAACGAGGACGTTGTATAATTCAAGTGGGGGGATGGGAATTAGAATGTATACTTGTCCTATTTTTCACATAAAATGCTTAAATTAATGCTCATTTTTTCAAGCATACCTTTTGTGAAATTACTTGTTATCATTAACCCACACACAATAAAACCTTATTAGTTTATTATGAGGATTTAACCTTATCCGTTTCCAAATGTTTACCCAAATTCCACAAAAATATGAGTGTGCCAGTGATGTTGTAGACTTTAGAACTTGGCTTGGTATATCTATTCGAGACCACAATAATGAGTACTATGGATTTAGATGGAGTAACTTGTTTAAATTGGTAAATTTCTAGGATTACACCCAAAAAGCCTTTATATGTTGTTTTATTAACTAACTACACTGGTTAGTTAACTCCCCCGTATAAACCCTTTGTTTACTCTCATCTTAAGAGTAAGATACAATCTTAGAAAAACAAATAGAGTCAATCCTTTAGGAATAACATCAAACTGTTTTTTTTTCCCGTCTATACACCTTTACACCTTAGCCTACCCTGTTAGATTAAGTTCATTTATCAGTTGCTAGTTGCTTAAAGTGTAAAGTATGCATATTTCCCGAGTCTTGTGTCAATTTTCTATCTTTGGTACAGTTGGGAAGACATTGCAAATGAGAATGTATAAAGTAGCCAAAACTCATGTATTTTTACTACCAACACAATTATTGGTACGTCCGAAGAACGAAGAATTAAATCGAGAAGAATATCAGGATTAGTTATGATTGAGACAGAATGGTGAAATCACTCCGAGTTTTGTAGTATAGTATTGTAAAAAAAACGAAAAAAATTAGAAAAATCGCAACAAAAAAGAGAAGGAAAGTTTGAAGATAATCGTTTCGCAACTACCGAAGGAATTATACGAAGGATCAATTATTCGTTGATACAAATCGACAATGTAGAGTATTGTATAAAGTGGAAGATATCGCCACTTGCCTTGTAAAGTATGTAAAGTATGGGATGATTGGGAAGTTGACCGTTACGGGAACGCCAACTTAGGTTGTTGTTTTTTATCTATGATCAAGACGTTTGTAAATAGTTGTGTCTTTATCATGGTAATGGTCGGGAAAAAGTGTCTAGCAACTTGTATCTTAGACTTAATCTATTTGTTTCATAATTTTTTGTTTAACAACAATTTATTTCCCTTTCCTAATCATTAACCATGGGTTTTACGCGAATGAGGATTTGTACGAGCGTGCATGTCTATTCTCTCATTACGGTCATGTATGCATGTCTCAGCTGCCTTGTTGGTTTATTACTATTGGTGAAAGTTAGAAGATCCCTACCCTATATCATTCTTCATCCTAACCGTTGGTTAAACTCGAATGAGGATGTGATTGAACACACATGTCTATTCTGTTGTTACGGCCATGTATGTGTGCTTCAACTGCCTTGTTTGTGTGGTACTTTTGGTGAAAATTGTAGAATGATCAACCCTAATCCTTATCATACAACTCTATATTTACCTTTATAAACTTGTTACTCTTTAGCTCTAGTGGTGGAGATGCGTATCCTTGCCAAGCTTATGGTAGAATACTCGTCACGACCGAGCAATTAAGCGAATTAGTTACATGTTACCACATAGATTAGTTGAGTGATTTGAGTATTTTCATCTTCCTATTTCGTGAGGTGTTTAGTTGTGTACTTGTAATAAATCAAATAAATGCTTTACGGAAAATGTTCTTAGGGATTCATTTTTATAAACTTCTAAAGGCTACTTGAGGACAAGTAGGATTCAATTGGGTTCCCCCATGTGTGTGTTTAACCCCCCCCATTTTTTGGGGGGGGGGGGGGGGGGGGATATTTGATGACATCAAATAACGTTAGTTTGTATGCATCATTTATCCATGAAATATAACCTATTTTATTTAATTATTGCAAATAAATGTTACTTATCGTTATACTTGTGAATTGCAAGTTGATATGGAGTGCTTGGTGAAGATTTGCAAAAAAGGCAGTATTATGGAGCTTTAAGATGACATTGAGAGTACAGTTCTGACATCCAATTACACCGTATCCATCAAGAAAGATACGACGTATATGTGTCTGCATTGAGCAAAGACCACGAAGGAAACAATATCAATCGCCATATTCAAAGCTATGGAAATTAAAATAATTTGAAGATATTAAATGTGGTCCCTACTCCAAGAAACCCCCTAATAAGCCGTATTGACTGTCAAGTCAATACGTTGTTCGACCTTTATTCTAGACTTTATAAATAGAAAACTCAAAAATGAGTTTTGAGTGTACTAAACCATATTTTTGATACCTAAACCATAAGAGTCGATTTTTAGAGGAGAAGAAGAGCAGAAGAGGTCTTGCAACGTAATTAATTCCATAGGAAACAACTTGTAATCTCCTATACTCTTGTAATCGTTCAGTTTTTAAAACTGAAATTAGAGAAGAATGAAAAGAGAAACTCACTTGATCCTTTAGCTAAACAAAAGGAACCAATAAAGGCAGCTACAAGCTCTCTAGCTTATGAATAAGCTAGAGTATAAGTCCTTGGGATCTCTTCCAAGTTAAGATCCCCTTCCAAAAGCTCAAATACAATAAGATCCATAATAGATTTAACTGATTTAGGGTTTAAGTAAGATTAATTCTGAATTCAAATAGCTCTATTTCAGCTTATAGACTGAAAGAGCTTAATATGAGCTTAATGAGACAATACAAATTATTAAGAGAGCTTATGACTTAAGATGAGAGCTTAGAAAATGAGATTTAAAACACTAAAAACTGAATTTCATTAATTAAAGAAGCTGATTACATTACTTGGAAAAGGAAAATTACATTTAAGAAATAAAATACGAATTACTAAAAATTACATAGAAAACTAGATTAAAAAGAAGACTAAAAATCGGATCCCCTGTGTGTGTGAGAATGAGGCCTATTTATAGTGCCAAGCTGAAGCTTCTAGGACCTCTTGCCTTGCTCTCCAAACCTTCAATCTCTGCCATTCATTTCTTCAATCATTTGATCTATGTTGTGGGACGTTGGATCAATTTGTGGACACCTGAGGATTGCCAGGCTGGCATTCTTTGATGTGACGTTTGTGTTAGTTTTGTGAGTGAGTTAGCACAAAAACCCATCACAATTTGTGCTTCTTCATTGATTTACGTGGCATTGAGCTTGAGCTAGGATAAGTATCCCCTTGATTAGACTAGTTTGTCCTTGCATTTGTGCTTGAGCTTCCTTGAATTGACCAACGCACCCTTTAATTAACAAAAGCCTTTTGTTTTACCATGGGGGTGAAAACAGGGGAGACGATGAATAGTAAATGGGTTTGGCGCTCAAATTTCGACAGTTAAAACTGTTGGAGTTTGAGAAGTTTACACATTTGGCCCTTCTCTTTCTTTCCTCTTTTTCTAGTTATAAATAACTTTTGAGAAATGCAAGAATGGCCCTTGGAGAAGTTATAAAAGAAAATGGGCTAAGGCTTTGTACTCTTCTGGCTTCGGCTTTGAACTTTTTTGATTCTTGTGTCCGTGCTTGCCCGCTTTTGACTATTTTCTTGTGATTTTTGACTTATCCGTACCTGCACACACAAAACACAAATACAAGCATATTTTTTTGCCGTTTTTGGTCTGTTTTGGGTTTAATTGGGTTATTTTATGTACAAACGGATATGTGTATTTTACACTTATCAGGGAGCTATTACGCAAAGAGATACTGGGATGTCTTATGAGAAAATGGAGGTAACTTAGGCAATAACATATCAGGATAGCATATAGTTGGAAAAACACTTGTATTCATAGTTTATAGCATAAATCCCCTACGGGATTTAGAAAACATAATAAGATGGGACTATTCACAATGATGGAACCATATCACATATCAAAATCACTTGTGTTTAATTTGTATAAAACAAGCATGTATCCCCCTCGCGGGTTTATAAAACATGTAAATAAGTAAAGGCGAGGCTATGAACTTCACAAAATTAGTTAAGTACTTGTGTATATAAAAAACAATTGAGCATGTATCCCCCTCGCAGGTTTATAAAATATTTAAAAGATTGAAATGCGAGGCTATGAACTCACCTTAATAAGGTAGTTTGATTAAGGGCAAAAGTATATCAAGTTAAATGCGTCCGTTTGGCAATACGATGATATCTACCCGGGCGGGAAAGTTCAGTATATCAATGAAAAGTAACGGCCTTGCCATGCAACCTGAGGGTAATATGTCAAGTCTTAGTGTGATGGTTCTTGTTTCAAAACTTCATAAAGTTTAACATATATCTTTGATTGATTAATTTATGGAATATCGCATCACTGTTCGGGCTATTATAATCCAGAGGCCACACAATATTGTTTGAGGAGCCAAGGCACTTTAAATCGTAAACCCAGCAAACTCGTCAAAACAAATACCCAAATGGAACCCCATCGACCCTCATGATCAAGAAAAGACAACATTCACGTGTCCTTACGGAACGTTCGCCTATCGTCGCATGCCTTTTGGTTATGCAATGCACCAGACACGTTTCAAAGGTGTATAATGGCTATCTTTCATGATATGATCGAAAAAACAATGGAAGTCTTCATGGATGACTTTTCGGTCTTTGGGAATTCATTCGAAAATTGCCTTTCTCGTATAGAAAAAGATGCTTCAAAGGTGCGAAGACACCAATCTTTGTCTTAATTGGGAAAAGAGTCATTTCATGGTTAAGGAAGGCATTGTCCTTGGCCATAAGATTTCCAAAAATGGGATTGAGGTTGATAAAGCCAAAGTCGATGTGATTGCTAAGTTACCTCATCCCACCACCGTCAAGGGTGTTCGGAGTTTTCTCGGTCATGCGGTTTCTACCGACGGTTCATTAAGGATTTTTACAAAATTTCCCGACCGATGACTCATCTTCTTGAGAAGAATACTCTGTTCATCTTCTCCAATGAATGTATTCAAGCTTTTGAAACGTTAAAGAAAAAACTTACCGAAGCTCCAATCTTGATTGCCCCCGACTGGGATTTACCCTTTGAGCTTATGGGCGATGCAAGCGACTTTGCCATAGGTGCGTTTGTGGGGCAAGTCATGAAAAAACACTTTAGGCTATACAATATGCTAGTAAAACACATGAACGAGGCGGAATCGCATTTACACAGAGGAGAAAGAAAATGTTAGCCGTGGTGTATGCTTCGAAAAATTTCTGGTCTTACTCATTCTTAGAACAAAAGAATAGTGTATAGGATCATCCGCCCTAAAAATATCTCTTTGTAAAAAAAGGATTCCAGGCGAGATTGATCGGTGGGTTCTCCGCCTTCAAGAGTTCTAATTCAAAGTAATTGACACAAAAGGAGCCGAGAATCTCGCGGCCGATCATCTTTCCCGATTAGAAAATCCGTATGAAAATGTGCTCGACCCAAAGGAGGTAAATGAAATGTTTCCTCTCGAGACACTTAATATGGTGACTTTTCGTGGTGACTCAAGTACCCCGTGGTTTGTCGATTTTGCAAATTACCACGTAAGGAATTTTATTGTTAAAGGGATGTCGTCCCAACAAAAGAACAAGTTTTTCAAGGATGTTAAACACTACTTTTGGGACGACCCCTATTTGTTCAAAACATGTACGGATCAAATGATCCGGCGGTGTGTTGCAGGCCAAGAAGCGGTGACATCCTCAAGCTTGCTATAGTGGACCCACCGCGGGGACATTCGGTGCCAACTACACCTTCAAAAAGGTTTTTAACTCAGGATTTTATTGTCCCATGATTTATCGAGATGCCCATGACTTGGTCACCCGATGTGACACTTGTCAGCGTCAAGGAAAAATTTCGCAGCGTGATGAAATGCCTCAAAATTCCATCCACATTTGCGAAATCTTTAACGTGTAGGGCATCGATTTCATGGGTAATTCCCGTATTTTCACGAGGGGAACTATTATATACTGTATGTCTGACTATTTTTCAAAATGGTTGAAGCGAAGCGTTCCACAACGAGGCCCAAGTGTTTGCAAATTTCTTAAATCTCTCTTCGCCAGATTCGGTTGCCCCTCATTGCTATCTTAGTGACGCGGAAACATTTGTTGCAATGACAGGTGTTGCAAAGGTCTGCTTAAATATGGAGTACTCACCGTCTCTCCACCGCGTATCACCCACAAACAAGTGGGCAAGTTGAGGTATCCAATTGTGGCTTGAAACGAATTCTTGTGAAAGGACAGTAGGCGAAGAAGAACGGCATCATTGGACGGGACTAATTAGTGACACACTTTGGCTTCCATTTACAGCGTACAAACACCCTTCGGGTGTACTCCATACAAGCCTCGTGTACGCGTAAAGGCATGTCATTTTAAAAAAAACCGGGAATCGAGCTCAGCACAAGACTACTTGGCATTTGAAGCATGCAAAAACTTCAACCTTGAGACAGCGGGCGATCACCGTTAAAGTTCAACTCAATGATCTAAATGAACTTCGTTGATCTTGCTATGAGGAACTCTTTTGATTTTAAAGAGAAAACAAAAGGATCCCACGACTCCAAGATTCCAAAACCGCGTTTTCAACGTCGGTGATCAAGTCACTCCTCTTTAACTATCGATTGAAGATGTTCTCGGGCATGTTTGTAATCCCGTTGGTTCTGGACCGTTCACTTACCCCAAGTCTTTCATATGGCGCACCGTTGAGTTATCTCAAAACTCCGGGCAAAAATTTCAAAGTGAACGACATCGAATTAAGCATACTTTGGATGGGGACGTACCAAAAGGGTTGTCCGGATCTCCAAACTTCCCCAAGGACAAATGATTCGGGGGATTGGGTCAAGCTTAGTGACTAAACAAATCGCTTTGTGGGAGGCACCCATGCTTAGCGTAGTTATATTATAATGAATAAGTGTTTTTTGTTATGAAAGGTGTGCCTCTTTCCATTCTCGTTCGCTTGTTTTTGTGATTGTTCAGGATTGTCCTGGATTTTTGAAGCCTCTCGTGCTCGTGGTTTTGTCCTTCGATCACTCGAGCTTCAAATCCTCAGCTTTATTTGGGAAATCCAATATCCTAATCTAATCGACTAACGTTTATCTTTAAGCATACTTAATAAACAGCTTAGGATTTACGTAGAGACCCTTCTTAAAACATTAAGGACAATGTTTAATTCTAGTATGGGGGGATCTATCGATTTGATTGTGCATGCAGCCGTTGTTTTCACGTAATCTTGTTTTTACCACCAAAATTTCAAAAAAATTTAAAAACTTTCAAAAATAAAATAAGTGTTTTGTCATAATTTTGAATTTCCTGCGGGGTAGAATGAGAATAAATTTTGACTCGATCGAGCGTGTTGAGCTCTAGCTCGTTCCTTAACTTTAGGCTAAGCGTTCGCGGAAATTCACGAAGAACGAAAAATGATAGTGTTAAGTATGAGTTGGATGCTAAAGAAGGATTAGTTGGAAATCTTAAGAGCTCATGTATGTAATTTGTGGCTTTTTTTATATATCCCCCCCCCCCCCCCCCCCCCCCCCCCCCCCCCCCCCCCCCCCCCCCCCCCCCCCAAATCCCTTGATGGCCTTTTCTCCCAATAAGCTCTTAACACGGACTTATCATACGTTGCTATATTTGGAGATTAAACTTAATCAACAATTTTATGTAGTTAATAGGCTAAAATTTTTGTCTTTAATTCATAATTTATACTTGAATTTTTCAAAAGAAGTATTCTCTAAATATAAAGTAAAAATAAAATTATAAAAATATAAAACTAAAAATATAAAAATTATAAAAAATAATAATGATATATATTTTGAAAAATGATGAAAAATATAAAACTTATAATTAATTTAAAACTGTGGGCCGTCAAAAGTTTGTTGTATCTTGCTGGCTCACAAACGATGTTACTGCATACCAAAAGAAAGCCATAGTAAGAATAAAAATCCTGAGACTGATAAAAAGTTTGTTGCATCTTACCGGCTCACAACGAAGTTGCTAGCCTTCTAAAGGTTCTGGGGTTACAATTGCAAATCCAATATTACGTTTAATTAGTAAGTGTGAATTATTAAATAGATCTTTTTTTGTGAAATTTTAAAATATGCTTTTGAACTTTGACTTACTTCTATTTTTTTAAGCTATGTAGAATCGGGAAACCTAAGAGTTTTGAAACCTTATGGTCCGTGAGTCCCGATATAGTCTCTATGGGGTGTCAAAAGCATGGTCACTTTAGCCGCAAGGTTGGGACTGTGCCGAGACGAAAAGTCGCTACATGGGGTGATCTAGCCTTCAAAACTCATATTCTAGGGTTTAGAACGTTGCAGCATAGTATTTTGCAAAATGTTGATCCATGGTTGAAATTCAAAATAGCACATTCACCTAAGATATAATAATTGTCGGGAGTGAAAAGTTCACAAGTTGCATATATGAGTAGTGTTAGCATCTTAACTGATATTTAGCGGTGTTTCGTTTTTAAGCTTGTTTTGGATGCGAGTGAAGTCGGGGACGATGATTTATCTTTTTGGGGCATTATCGATCGAAATGCATCTTGTTCCATGATCCCTAATAGGTTTGAAATAACGAAAGTAATTAGTTAGTTGCTAATATAAAATAATAATAATAATTATAATAATTAATAATAGAAAATACAAAAATATTAGTGGTAATAAGTGTATATCTTTAAAAATGGTAAAAACGGGGCTTCTAAACTCTTGATTCTTTAATTCCCCTCGTATGAAAAATGACACTTTAAAACTTTTCGAGGTAATTAGTGGGGGGATCGAGATTCTTAGTTTTCTACGTGCTTACATATAGCATTGCGTGAGGACACGGCAATATCTTAGTATGAGGGATTTTGGTATGCGATTTATTAACTACCGTTGACCACTAGAATCAAACTATATAAATGACTAAAAACGTACCAAAAATACATTGTATTTGTATGTTTTACATTTGTATTATGCAGGAAATGGATATCTAAGAAAAGGACAAAAATCGAAGCCAAAACGACAAAACCGAGCACGAGAACGGAAAGACCGTGAGAAGTCAAAAAGACAAAGTCAAAGTCAACAAATAGTCAAAAAGTCAAAGTCAACCCCGGGATATGGCATTGGAAAGAGCATCGAGAAACCAAACCAGAAAACTAAATGCCAAATATGTGGACCCACCCGTAACCAACGTACCCACCTAGTGGCCCGGGACAACCAATTATACTTTATCACTTTAAACTTTAATATAAAAGCCCAAACCCTTTATTTTCCATACGGCCCAACACGTAGCCCAACATCAACCTTTATAACATTCCATTTAAACATTTCCGTTGTCCTCTTACCCTTTATAACACCCGTTAGTGACTTTAAGGGACTAACGGTGCAAAATCTTCCAAACTTCAAGGGCCAAATATGAAAGAAACAAGGAATGTCTTTGCAACACACTTATACACTTTCAGGGACCTTTCTTGCCATTTCCTAAACTTCAAATAATAGCGGGAACACTATTCATCATCTCCCTGGATAGTGTCCTCACTTCCAGACAAAACATCATCCCCCTTTCTTCTCCCCTATGTCGACCAACCTTATCCCACCCCACACAGCTGCCAATTGCCACCTTGGCAATCCTTAGCTCCCTATTCGTTCAAGGAAAATGACAAGAAATCAATGGCTTTGATCATACAACTTAGGGAAAACACTCAAATTTGGATGGCTAAGATGATATTTGAGATGTATACTCACACAACAAACACACACGGCTCCCCTCTCAGCAAAGAAGCACAAGACCTAGAACCTTCATTAGTGTAGTATAAATAGGCTCATTTGTAAGCCTTTGGGCATCAAAGTTTTTTAGTAGTTTTCAGCTTATATTTTAATGTTTTCTAGTTTATTGTAATCTTTTTTTAAGCCTTGTACTGATTTATAAAGTTTAATGAAAATTAAGTTTTTATGTTATAATCTTGTTTCTAAGTTAAAGTGTATTATTCTCTTATAAGCTCACATAACCTGTTTTAAATCTTACTTAAGCTTCTGACTTAAGCACTATAAGTTTTTCAATAACTTATAGTGCCTAAGACCACTTTTTAAACTAAAAAAAGAAATAATCACTCAAAAAAAGCTCAAATGGATGATAAGCTTACAATGGAAGAGCTTATGGGTTTTACTAGCTTGTTTTATACAAGCTAGAGCTAGTAAATAAGCTCTTTGGAGCTTATTTGCCCTGTTTAAGCAAGGGCCTTTGTAAGTTTCCTTTTTTCCAAGTTTTAGCTTATTTCACTATAGCATTGCTTATTTACTGCTTATTTGTGCTTATTTATGCTTACTACTGCTTATTTATGATGTTTATTGCTTAAAATGCTTGTCTTGTAGTTTAGAAGTCATTAATTTAAGTATTCTTAAAACTCTGTCTATTTTAGCTTATAATTGCATAATCTGTCTCAGCTTATTTGAATGCTTATTTGTTATTCAGATATGCTTAATATTGATGATATAGATTATTTAACATCTGGTCTTTTCAAAATTTGGCTTAAATCGGTTTATACAAGTTAAAAATTTACAAAACGGTTTTTAAAGGGGTGTTTGGTTTAACTCCTTTTATGTGTTAAAATGGCAAATTGACACTTAAGTCAGTTTAGCTTAGCTTAAATTAGTCCAAAGATTTGGTTTGTTAAAGTTTTTTAAAGTATTAAAACTCATTTTTAAGGATTTGAGGAGTTGTGGTTTGAAACTGTTAAGTTATAGCTTATTCTAGTTGCTTATTTGATTGTGCTTTGCTTATTGTTGCTTTTGTGAAGTTTTTGTGTTTATGCATGTGCTAAAACATGTTAGAAACAATAGTCAATAGGCTGCATTGTTGTTTTGAGTTTTTTGCCAAAACTATCATAGATTGCTAAGTGTTCAAAAAGTTTGAGAAAATGCTTTTTCATTTGCTTATTGTTGCTTATCCTGAATTTCAAACTCCTTTTTGAGTGTTGATTATTGTTCTTTGAGGTATAAATTTAATATGTTTGTAGGATATATGTTCATAAGGATCTGTTTGTTTGCTTATTTTAAGCTCAAAAGTGGTGATTTGTTAAGATTGCAAAAGTTGGCAAAAATTTGTTAGTGTCGAGTTAGTGTGAGATAGCCTTTTCATGAAGCTTTTTAAGTGCTTATTTGAATTTCAAAATGCTTTTTCTTTGTAGCTTATTGTATCTTTTTGGCCACTCTTTCTAGTGGTATAAGCCACTAAGCCATAAAGATCCTTTTGCTAGCTTATTTTTAAGCTAGAAAAGTCCCTCTTGGCCTTTTGCTTACTAGTTTTTGCCAAATTGCTTTTTAGCTTATTTAGGCTTATCTGCTTATTGCTTCTGCTTATTTAGGTGTAGTTCAGCTTATTAGGTTAGGTTTAGTCCAATTTAGCTTATTTATTTTAGTCTAGGGCTTATTTGAGCTTATTTGCAGTTTAGCTTTAAAAAATTTAAGTGTTATAGCTTTTTAAGATTTCTGTCCTTTTTAGCTTAATTTAGCTTAAACCCTTTGCTTATTTTTGTTTGTTTATGCTTATTAGGTATAGCTTTTTAGTTATTTTCAGCTTATTAGCCCTTCTTTTAGCTTAATAGTGTAAAAAAGCCCAAACAGTTAGCATTTTCATAGCTTAGTGAAGTTTAGGCTTATTCTGTCTTATTTAGCTTATTTTAGTGCTTATTTGTGTTTTATAAAAAAAAGTGTCTTTGTAAAAAGTGCTTATTTTTAAGTTTTCTAAAAAGTTGTAAAAAAATGGAAAACAAAAACGTTTGGGATTAGGGGAAGTCCCAGGTGAGCAAGACTCGAACCCGGGACCTCTACCCTTATCACCAAACGTTTTACACAACACACACTCTACCACTTGCCCTGGGGTCTTTTTCGATTTTACTCTGCCAAATTAAATACTTATACACGTTTTACCCTTTTTAGTTTATAAGCTGTTTTTAGCTTATTTCACAGCTTATTCGATAAGCTATTTTCACAAGCTTATTTTTTCTAGATTCCTCACTGTTCAAGCTACTTTTCATGATTTTTCCAGTTTTTTTATAAATAGTTTAGTATTTTTAAACATTTAATTTCATTAAAATCATTTTTAATTCATAAAAAATTATAAAAAGTCAAAAAAAATATAATTCTTTTTTAGAAAATTTTCTTTTAACATTTAGAACCTAGGAAAATTAGATTTGCTTTCGTAGGGTTTAAATTGCAAAATCTTGTTTTTTAAAGAATGGGATTGAATCCCGTTTATGTTTTTAGTGTTTTCAAGCCCTAATCACCTTCGTTTTTAGTCTAGTTTTTAACCAATTAAGACTTATAAAAACCAAAAAGATCATTTTAGGACTTAAATTGATAATTTAGGGTTTTTAGGTCCCGTTTAGGATTCTCGTTTTGCGTTTTTAGTTAAAATTTGTCTTACCTGAATAGTTTTTAAGTTTTTGCCTTAGTTTTCCCGTAGTTTTAAATAA
>BQNB010091056.1:0-13265 GCA_026074375.1 Tanacetum coccineum
TAGAGTCAGTAAAAGAGAAACTTGAAGTTTATAAGGCAAATGAGTCTATTTATTCACAAGATATAAAGGTCTTAAAATTCGAAATTGAATGTAAAGATATAGATATCAGAGAGCTCAAGAAGAAGCTAGAAATAACTCAAAAAGAAAAAGACAGAATTCAATTTAATGTAGACAAATTTGAAAATACACCTAAAAGCTTAAACAAACTCATAGAAAGTCAGATTGTTGACAATTGTAAGAAAGGCTTAGGCTATAATACAGTTCCACCTCCCTACATAGGAAACTTAATGCCTCCAACACCTGACTTGTCTTTTACTGGTTTAGATGAGTTTGTTAATAAGCCTGTAATTGAGAACAAAAAGTTTGATGAAGAAGTGTCTAAGGTAGTTATATGTGAGTGTGCTAATTTCAAATTCAACTATGGATCAACACTTTTAGAAAGTTGCAATATTTTTATGCTTTACGTGCTACCCAAGAATAATGATTTTGAAGGCGAGATCATCCCATGTAGAGACTTTCGTCTCGGCACATCCCAACCTTGTGGCTAAGTGACCAGGCTTTTGACACCTCACAGAGACTAGTATCGGGACTCACGGACCTTCGGATTCAAAACCCTTGGACTTCCTGTTTATACGAAGGAATACTACAACTAAAGAAAATTAGTCTAAGTTCAAAATTATATTTACATATGTACAATTACACTTATTTAAGCAACAGTAATCCTCGGCCTTTTTGAAGGCTGCAACATCGGTTGTGAGCCGATAAGATGCAGTAAACTTTTATCAGTCTCGGATTACTACTATGGGCTATCTTTAGAAGGCTGTAACATCGGTTGCGAGCCGACAAGATGCAACAAACTTTTATCAGCCCACAGTTTATATTATTCACATTACACACACATTTTTTTAACTTATATTACCATGACATAGAAAAAATTTCTTTTTACGAAATTTAAGTATATAGCTGAACTAAGATTAAATAGATTAATGTTATTAATGAAGCTTCAAATTCAAAAATTGTCGATTTAAGTTTAATTAAAAATAGCACTTATTATTAGTCAGGTTAGGAGCTTATGGGAGAAAAAGCCACAAATTACACTAATGAGCTCTTAAGATTTCCAAATAATCCTTGCTTAGCATCCGACTTATACTTAACACTATCATTTTTCGTTCTTTGCGAATATAAAATCCGCGAATGCTTAGTCTAAAAAGTTAAGGAACAAGCTAGAGCTCAACACGCTCGATCGAGTCAAAATTTAATCTTATTCTACCCTACAGGAAAGTCGAACATTGTGACAAAACACTTATTTTATTTTTGAAATTTTTTCATTTTTTTGGAATTTTGGTGGTAAAAACGGGCTTACGTGAAAACAACGGCTGCAGGTACAATCAAATCGATAGATCCCCCCATACTAGAACTGAACATTGTCCTCAATGTTTTAAGAAGGGTCTCTGCGTCAATCTAAGGCCGTTTATGAATTATGCTAAAGATTAACGTTAGTCGATAAGATTTGGATATCGGATTCCCAAATGAAGCTGAGGATGTGAAGCTCTTGTGATCGAATGACAAAACCGCGAGCGACGAGTGGACTTTAAAATCGGGACAATCCTGGACAATAAACCACAAAATACACAAGCACACGAGAATGGAAGAGGCACACCTCCTCACGTTACACAGTTAGAAGAAAATAGAAAGAAGATAGAAGGATAAGCATGGGTTGCCTCCCACGAAGCGCTTGTTTAAGGTCACTATGCTTGACCCGTCCCCGAATTCATTGGTCAATGGGGAAAGTTTGGAGATCCGGGACAACCATCGATGGTATGTCCTCTCCAAAGTAGTGCTTAAGTCTATAACCATTCACTTTAAAGTTTGGTCCGTTGGTTGAAGATAACTCAACGGTTCCATAAGGGAAAACTTGAGCAACGGTGAATGGTCCGGTTCAGCGGGTTTTGAGCTTGCCCGAGAAAATCTTAAGTCGAGAATTTATGAGGAGGACTCGATCACCAACGTTGAAAACGCGGTTCTTGATCTTGGAGTCATGAAGTCTCTTTGAAGATCAAAGAGTTCTCGTAGGCTTGATCACGAAGTTCATTTAATTCATTCAATTGAACTTTCTGGTAATCACCCGCGGTCTTAAGGTCATAGTTGCAATGTTTCAAGGCCCAATAGGCCTTGTGCTCTAGTTCGATCGGGAGATGACAAGCCTTCCCGTACACAAGCTTGTAAGGCGTACACCCGATGGGTGTTTTAAACGCTGTACGGAAGGCCCACAAGGCGTCATCTAGCTTGTCCGACCAAGAAGCACGGTTTTCACCTACGGTCCTTTCTAGGATACGTTTCAAATCACGATTAGAAACTTCAACTTGCCCACTTGTTTATGGATGATATGCGGTGGAAAGTCGGTGGGTCACCCCATATTTAAGCATGACCTTTGAAAATTGGTCATTGCAAAAATGGGTACCGCGATCACTAATGATGGCACGGGGAGTTCCAAATCGGGCGAAGAGAGATTTGAGAAATTTGCAAACAACTCGGGCGTCATTGGTGGGGAGCGCCTTTGCTTCAACCCATTTTGACAAGTAATCGACGGCCACGAGTATATACTTGTTCCCTCGTGAAGACGGGAATGGTCCCATAAAATCGATGCCCCACATGTCAAAGTTTCTCATCATATCCTTGGAATTGCCATTTTTGTGGCATTTCATCACGTTTATGAGATTTTTCCTTTACGTTGACAAGCGTCACATCGTGTGACCAAGTCATGGGCATCTCGGTAAACCATTGGCCAATAAAATCCGGCATCAAAGACTTTCTTAGCAGTGTAGTTGGCACCGTGATGTCCACCGGTGGGACCATCGTGGCAAGCCATGAGGATGTCATGGGCTTCTTGGCCAAAAACACACCGCCGAATCACTTGATCCGCACATATCTTAAACAAGTAGGGGTCGTCCCAAAAGTAATGCTTCACATCTTTGAAGAATTTTTTCTTTTGTTGGGACGACATCCCTTTCACAACAAAATTCCCCGCATGGTAGTTTGCAAGATCGGCAAACCATGGGGTATTAGCATCACCACGGAAAGTTACCATACCAAGAGTTTCAAGAGGAAATGTTTCGGTAATTTCCTTGTTCTCGAGAACATCTTGGTGAGGATTTTCAAGTCTAGACAAGTGGTCGGCGGCAAGATTCTCAGCTCCTTTTTTATCACGAATAGTGACATCAAATTCTTAGAGGAGGAGAATCTACCACAGCAATCTCGGTTTAGCATCTTTCTTAGCAAGGAGATACTTAAGAGCTGAGTGGTCTGTGTACACTATTAACTTTACATGATAAGTTATTAGGCGGAATTTTCTCGAATGCATATACTACGGCCTAAAAGCTCTGCTTCCTTTTCTTCGTAGTAGTACAGTGGCTTGAGCGTCGGTCATAGTCTTGCTTGCATAGTGTATTGGTTGAAAGTGTTTGGTCTTTCGTTGCCCCAAGACCGCACCTACCGCAAAGTCACTTGCATCACACATGATTTCAAAAGGTAGGTCCCAATCGGGGGCAACTAGAATTGGTGCTTCAGTCAATTTTTGCTTTAAGGTTTCAAATGCATCGACACATTCATTAGAAAGATAACGGAGTTTCCAATCTCGAGAAGGTGGGTCAACTGGCAGGGTGATTTTGGAAAATTTCTGAATAATTCGTCGGTAGAATCAGGTGTGACCCGATGAAAACTCCGTATTACCCTTAACGGTAGTGGATGAGGTAGGCTTTGCAATCACATCCACCTTGCCCTATCGGACCTCAATCTCGTTTTTTAAAATTTATGGACGAGAGCAATTCCCTATTTGAACCATAAAATGGCTATTTTTTCCCAGTTTTAGACAAGATTTGGTGTCTTCACACCTTTGAAGAATTTTGTCTCAATGGGTTTAAGCAGGAGGGAGAATGAATCACCAAAGACCGAGAATCGTCCATGAAAACCTCCATGGTTTTCTCGATCATATCGTGAAAGATGGCAACCATACACCGTTGGAACGTGCCTAGAGCGTTGCATAGACCGAATGGCATGCGGCGATAGGAAAAGGTTCCGTAGGGGCAGGTGAAAGTCGTTTTTTCTTGGTTAAGGGGGTCAATCGGATCTAAAAAATAGCGGAGAATCCGTTCTAAGAAGCTTTAATACTCATTCACTGGCTGTTTTCGAGCATTTGGTCCTATAAATGGGTAGCGGGAAATTGGTCCTTTAGAGTTGCATCGTGGTTTTCGGTAAATCGATGCAAACTCGCAATCCCTTCCAACACTAGTAGTATTAAGCTCATTTGCCTTCATTGGTAACAACAATCAATGCCCCCCTTTTAGGGACACAGCGGATGGGCTAAAACCCATGGACTGTCAGAGATGGGTAGATTAATTCCGGCATCAAAAGTTGATAACTTTCTTGATTGATATACCTCATGAATCTTAGGATTAACACGTTCTTTGATGTTGGACAGTGCGGTTTAGTGTCTTCTTTCATCAATAACTCTTATGGGTACAAAACTGTGGATATATCCCACTTATATCAAGAACTTCCAGGCATTTAGCATGCTTATGTGATACTAAGGAACCTTAAAGAGTGGTCTTGTCCTCATCTTTTAAGCCTTTAGCGATTATGACGGGTAATCTATCGGTACCCTCCAAAAACACGTACTCAAGATGAGGTGGTAAGTCTTTAAGCTCAAGCTCGGGAGGTTCATTACTAGAAGATTCTACAGTCTTAAGTTCCTCAAATTTTTGTTCTTTCAGAGGGAGAGAAGAATTTGGGTCATTGTTCAAATACTTCTCAAGGTGGAGAAGGTCTCCCTCCGGGTCACAGTCGGCATCATCAATTCTGGGAAGAAATGAATTATCAGCAAGATGACTCTCGATCTCTTCCAACATGAATTCACCTCCTCTAAAAAGAGTGAGAGGGGGTGGTGAAGTAGAAAGGATCGGTTCTAAAGTTGGGGTGGGATTGCCACTCTCGGAGATGTTCGAAAATCCAAGTACTTCTTGAGCAAACTCCTCACAAGCTACGTCGATGACATCGATTCGGTTGACCGATTCAATAGTATTGTAGGAGAATGACTTAGTATCACCAACTTTGAATGTTACGGATTGGTCATCATGATGAAGGGTCATTTGTCACCGTTGAACATTAATCAAAAGTCGTTTGCCGTTCCTCAAAAAAGGGTCTCCCGAGAATCAAGGAACCCGCGGAATCGGCAACATTTATCACGACCACAAGTCGTTGGCTCGGAAAGAAAAATGTTCCAACTTTCACAAAAACATCCTCGGGATAATACCGGGTTTGAATTAGAATCGATCGTGTTGGCAAGTTCAAGTTATCATCCTGGGGGACTTGGTTAAATCTGGGGAGGACTTAAGATTTTTTCCATATGGGAAAGAGGCTTTAGGTTTGATGCTTGCACCTGAGACGGCCAAGGCTAAAGCATACATCCATCTCTAGAAAATCACAAGGTATAAGTAAACCTAACCTGAGGTTCTCCAAGTTTTTCGGGAAACTTTTGAGATAACACCAAGAAATTTTCATTTTACTGTGTTTTGGTTAAAAGGTCAAGAATTTTTATCTTTTTTGTTTAGGAAGCTTCCTTAAACATTGGTTCAAAATTTAGGCATGTGAAGTGAAGTGCATCTGCGAAACTTACCTCGAAATTAGGAGTTCCGAAAAATCTCCATAAAATTCAAAGCTAAAAGATCGTCTTTTTCACAGAGCTTCTCCTTGTTAATCCTTGAAGGATAGGTTTGTCTTGGAGCAATAATGCTGCTTTCATCAATTTGAGTTGGCCCACGGAGGTTGGATGTTTTCGGTTGCATAGGGAAGCACGTAATCCTTTGTCACCTCGGTTTCTTGTTCCACCTCCTTAGGAAGAGAAGAAAGCGGAGGTGGAATAGGAGGTCCATCATAAGAAACACCACTTCGGGTGGTGATTCATTACATATCGCCCTTTTGGGTTCCGAAACGATGTTGCTAGGAAGAGAACCTGATCCTGAATAGATGCGCGGGTATTGCGCATTAATGAATTTGGTCAACATTGCTTGTCAAATGGGTTCATTTGATGTTGCAGGTTTTGGGTTTGGTTTTTTTGCATGTTTTTCATAATCCGCATCATTAGCTTTGATTGTTAGTTTTGAAGAATAATCTCTGGACACTCCTTGTGAGTTAGGGAACCGGAGTTTTTGGTAAGCTTGAGCTTGGAAAAACTAGTGGGGTTGGTAAACCGGAGGTCGATGGATTTGACCTTGGTTGTAATTATTCCCCTGATTTTGGTTGTACCGGTTTTGATTATTACCTGGTTGTTTAGAACTGGGAGGAAAACCAGGCATTTATAGGTGTTGATACTTCGGGTCACCCCACCCCCACACCCACCCCCCCCCACCCCCCCCACCCCAGCGGGTCGAACTTGATTGGTATTAGGAGACGGGGTAACTGCGTATTTCCATTGGTTGCTAGTTAACTGCGGCGCCTTTCAGAAACTATTCTTGAAATGTTATCCTGAATAATTGTTGCCATCACGGTGGCGGGACAATTACGGTAAGTAATGAGCATCCTGCGCAAGTCTACACAACTTTCTGCGGGGGGCCCGCTTGATGGGTTAGCGGGAGCTTTGGGAGATTTTTGACTTTCGAGAAAAGAAAAGAAGAAGCATGCAAGTAGAGAGGAGATGCACATGGCGTTTACCACTTTCTTTGAGTTCGTCAACACTTCGGGTGAAAATTACTGGAGCAGTATTTGCCTTTATTTTTATGGTTTAGAATTGTGAGGGAAGATTAAGTGTGTATTTACATGATTATTTTAGGAAAAAGGGCATTTGCTTCCAGTGATTGATGGTGAACTTTGGACTTGATTTTCAATGTAGCAATACGCAATCACCGGAGTGGCCTTTTGTCAAAAAATTACACCACACCGCGGCGGATTCAGAAGAATCTTGTGATCAGTGTTTTCAAAGCAATTTGTAGATCGTTATAAAGTTGGAATTATTTCATCATTTTCATTATCCATATCCTCTGCATGTGCTGTTGTAGCTTATGTGGTCGGGTTGTCCTTTTTTAAGGCTAGTGCTGTTGACTTGTTATTTTTTTTGCTTTTAGCTCACCCTTTTGCCCTCCCCACCAAATTTGCCTTAATCGCTTGCTTGCTTTGCTCACTCCTTCAGCCAAAATTCTGAAAAACCATATGAGGGGCATATGCTCGAAGGAGTGATGATCCTTTTTATAAATCGAACACCATGACCTCAATAAACGATTTCATCAAAAAAGTTGTTGGATATTGGAAATTCGTAATTTCATTACGTAGATTTAGTTATTTTGGTAGGGCGGCGGGAAAAAAAGTTATTGATAAATTTTTGAATTCAAGATTCAAATCCCAAGTTATGAATCGACCGAGGGGGTTCTTTTTTAAGCAAATCCGGGCTGCCCCCTCAGGGGAAAATGGAAAAAAGCATAAGATTTTAACGACGTATTCGGTACTTCTGGGAATTTCAAAGTTTAGAAGTGTCTTGTTGTGAATATCGAATTATGAGCTGAGGTATCCTCTTTGTCATGTCCCGGAAGAATTTGCTTGTTTTTGAACGAGCGTGAGCAAACAGGTTTAAGTCTCAATAGTTGTCAGCATTGATTGTTGGGAACAACAAATTGCATCCTCGTAACCCTCCACGTGGGTGTTGAAGCAATTCTGCCATCTGTACGTTGATCAGCCATCGTTAATCTTTGGGAGGCTCAACAGATTCGGAGAACTTGTTGTTGAGAACGACGACGATTACGTCTCGGAATTGTGGAAGAATTATTATTGGATAAAATAAAGAACGATAATTTCGTGCGCTTGCATAAAAAGAGAATACTTTTTGTTGTTTTTTGTTTTTTTAGAGAAAAATGAGACGGACACTTAAACCAATAATCAACTTGCTTTACGGTAGTTTTTGACTATCTAAAAGAATACAAGCAAAACGGTATTTATTGAATTGACTTATATGTCGTATTTCTGTATGCGACCTACCATAAAGTGACTTATGAGCGGGGAAAGCGCGATGCTATTAAATTCACTTCTATTTTTGGGTCGTTGTTTAGGAAACGGGGACCCTCCCCTTATACCCCTCTTATAGTTGATTTTATCGTTTAAAGGTGAGCCGTCAGTACTTGAAAAGCGACACAAGGAAAAGTTTATAATTCTTTTGTTGGGGAAAGCTTATTAATGTTAATACTCAAATGGAGAGTTTTATTTTGTCCTTTTTTTAAAGACCATTGTTATCATATATATTTGTATTTTTTTATAAGTAAATTAAGCATATGACCTTCTCCACGGAAAAAGGAATCTTCGCGATGTTCTTTTCGTATTATGCGGCATTCGGTTTACGTTGGTTTTGGCGTAATGAATTGCAATCACGCCACGCATAAGTGTCCAGGGTCTTCACGGAGAACTGGGGGGAGGAACTGAGGGGTGCAATGGGATAGTAAAAACAATGAAAATGGGAAAATACAAAAGAATGACAAATGGGACTAACCACGCCGACTATGGTACCCACTATGGGTATGGGGGGGTGCCTCGACTGGGGACCCACAACCAGGAAGACTCACCTCGACACGGAATGGGGGGTGGCATTAGGACTGACAATGGGGTAAACACACTAGGGGGGGTGGAGGGGGAGGGGTGGTGGTGTGGGGGGAGGGGCGTAAGGGTGCATTTATATTTGTGCTTTCGTTTTTAGATAATTGTATTTTCTTTTAAAGGTTTATCTTGTTGGTACAATTTATGCCTCTTGCTGTAGCGGGGTGTACTCACGGGGCAAGGATGCGGAATTCCCGGGGGGGAAGGGCCCACCTTCGTCGGCGTGTCTGTTTTTGGTCCGGTTTTTGGTGTTGGTGAATTCCGTGTAGTGTTCTGATCATCTGTTGTATGTTGTTGTCTTCGTGATTATGGACGCTGCCACACGGAGGGGCACGAGGACGTTTGCAGGTGTGATTTTTGTAGGGTGTTTATATTTTTGGTTTGCATATGTTGTGTCTTGGATCAAAAGATGATGTTGATTGGGGTGGGTGGTGGTGGACGTTTTCGGTTGGGGTGGGTTGGTTTATGTTTTGTTGTTGTTTGTGGCGTTTATGTTTTGTTATTTTTTTGATTTCTGGTTTTTGGGTGTTTGTGGGGTTTTAGGGTTCTTGTATTTTTTTGTTTCTTTTTTTTTTTTTTCTTTTTTTTTTTATTTTTTTTGGTTTTTTGTTTTGTTTTTTTTGATGGTTGTTTTTTTTTTTTTTGTTTTTAGTTTTTTTTTCGTTTTGTTGTATTTTTTTTGTTTTCTTGTTTTGTTTTGTTTTTTTGTAGTTTTTTTTTTTTTTTTTTTATTGTTTTTTTTTGGTGGTTGTTTGTTTTTTTTTTGTTGTGTTTTTTTTTGATGTTTTGTTTTTTTTTTTTTGGTTTTTTTTTTTTTTTTTTTTTTTGTTTGGTTTTTTTTGTTTTTTTTTTTTTTTTAGTTTTTTTTTTTTTTTTGATTTTGGTTGGTTGGTGGAGTGGTGGAGTTCTTTAGTTGGAATTTTATGCATTTGTATTCATTTTTGAAGTTTTTGTTTTTTTTGTAGGTTTTTTTTGTTTTTCTTTTGTTTTTTTTTTTTTTTTTATTTTATCTTCTTTTTTTTGTTTTATTAGAATAGATAAAGAAGTATGAGACCAGAAGAGTTCTTAAAGTAGACGAGAGTTAAGGTAGGTCGTTACGTAGTAGTGAGAGAAGAGTAAGAAAGAGGAGTTTAGTAGAAGTTAAGTTTCGAGAGGGGAGTAGAGTTGAAGAAGAGTTTGGCGTAAGGGTAGAGTAGGTTTGGAAAAGGAGAGAGTTTGTTCCGAAGAGTAGTAGGTTAGTAGAGCAGAGTATTAAGATGAAAGCGAGAGAAATAAGATAGGAGTTGAGAAGAGCGTCTGCTTGAGCGAGGAGTGGAAGAGGAGAAAGAAAGGTAGAGAGAATAAGTGGAGGGGAAAGAGTTGAGGTCGGTGAGGACAGAAGTAGGAGGTGTTTTAGTTGGGTTGGTTATAGGTGAGGTTTACGTGAGGATTTATGCTTTGAGTGTATGGTGCAAAAGTGAAGAGGAAGGTTTGTGAGTAATAGAGTTGGGTTAGAGAGAAAGGAGTTCTAGAGAGTATAGAAGGTTGAAAGGGGTGGGGTGTTTCAAGAGTGAAAAAGGTGTTTAGATGTTGCTTTGGATAGCCGTGATGTTAGGAAGAGTGGTAGAAAAGTTATGACCTTTGGGGTGATTTTAGAAAGAGTTGGATTTTTATTTTTGGTTTTGTGGGGGTGGGTGTCGTGGGTGGGGGGGGGGGGTAGTGTTAAAGGTTTGTAATTTAGTTTTTTTTTTTTTCTTTTTCTTTTTTTTTATTTAGTTTTTTTTTTTTTTTATTTTTGTGTTTTTTGTATTTTTTTATTTTTTGGTTGTTTTGTTTGTTTGTTTCTTTGTTTGTATGTTATGTTGTTGTTTTTTTTTAGTTTTTTTTAGTTTTTTTTTGTTTTAAAGTTTTTCGTTTTTGGTTTTGTTTTCTGGGTTCTTTATTTTTTATTTTGTGTTAATAATAATATATTAATATTTCTATAAATATGAATTTATATCCAAAAAACCCCCAAACCCACAAAAAACCACACAAAAAACAAACAAAAAAAAACAAAAAAAAAAAACAAAAAAAACAAAACTTACAACAAAAACTAAACAACAAAACAAAAAAAACTTATTTTTCTAAAGCTCCTTAAAAATGATATTTAAAAGAAAAGAATTTTAAACAAGAATCTATTTTTTTTTGACCTTTTATTATTTTTTTATTTGAATTAAAAAAAAAAAACGAATCTCTAAACTTCATTAAAATCCTATTAGAAAGGAAAATAGCAAAATTAATACCTAAAAAATTCTAAAAAATTGATTTTCTACTTTTAGAGAAAGTCTCTAATTACCTAATTCTTACTAAAATGTGGAAAAAAACTCAGAAAAGTATTTTTCACTAATTTTTATTATAAAAATGTATTTTATAAAATTAATTTAAAAAGCTTAAAAATGAAAATAAAAATCTAAAAATGATGAAAAAGATTTAAAACTTTGTAAACCTAAAACTATTTATTCTAAATATAAAAATTATTTTTTTGTATTTTTCTGATTAATTTAACTATTTTTAATTGATTTTCCAAATTTTTAAGTTTCGAAAATTAAAGAAAAATAATAAATAAAGATGGAAAAATCTGAAAAAATGCACAAAAGTCCTAAATGTTGTCTAAAATCTAGGAAAAATAAGCTGGATAAACCAGCTTATCAAATAAGCCACGAAATAGCCCAAATAAGCTGCGGCTTATTAATATGGAAATGGGCTCAAAAATGGGTTAAATACAATTTGTTTTCACACTCTACCGGATGAGCTATTGTAGCACAGCGGTGGAATGTGTGTGTTATAAAGGGTTGATAGTGTTGAGGTCGGGGGTTCGAGCCCTGGCTCACCCTTGACCTTCACTTTCCCCTTTTATTTTTTTATTTTGAAAACTTTTTTTACAAACTTGAAAAAAAGAAAAAAATAAGCACTTTTGCTAACTACAACTTTTTATAGAACTCACTAAATAAGCCAGAAAAAAGCCAATTAAGCTGACAGGCTTAGTTTTTTTACACCAAGTCTAAAAAGACTTAACTTTTTAGCATTTTGGAGCAAATAAGCAAGTTAAAAAGCAAATTAAGCTAAAACAATTGAAAACCTACACCTAATAAGCAAATGTAAACAAGGATAAGCCAGGAATATGGGCTAATAAGCACAAATAAGCCAAATGGCTTAAACTGCAAGCCACAGCCAAAAGGGGGACTTTTCTAGCTTATTTTTAAGCTAGAAAAAGGATCCTTATGGCATAAGGGCTTATACGCCCTTAAAGCTAGAACAACTAGCTTCTAAAATCAGCAAAAAGATTTGAGTTTGAAACTCAAATAAGCCATGAAAATGGCTTATGAAAAGGACTGTTCACAAGGAATGGCCATTTTTTTGGTTCTTCTTAAAGAAAAAGGGACAAAGAGCAGCCCTATGAATAAGCTTGAAATTGAAAATTAAGCTAAAACAGATGGAGTCTAGCTTGTAATGAGCTTGTGCTCAAAATTTCAAAAGCTAAAATTAAGTTTTACTAACTGAAAATTGAGAAGAAATAAGGCAGTTTTATATTAAAAAGGCACTTAACCAGATTTGGAAGAATTTTGACAAATTCAACAGAAAACTTAAAGACACTTGACTACTCTATTTAGACACTAAAAGAGATACAAAAGCAAGACTCAAAAACAGGTTTTAAAGTCTAAATCAAATAAGCTCTTACTAAACTGTTTTGAAACCACAGATTTGAACATTATTTTAGAAAAACCTTAAAACAATCATTGAGAACTTAAAACTTGGAAAAACTGATTAAAAGCAACTTAAAAATGCTTGTCAAAGTTGGATTTATGACCCAAATGGTTTTTTTAACCAAAATGACCCGTTTTGGGTCTTAACCCAAACACTCCTTTAAATCTTAAAATCAAACTTTTAAGCTAAAACAACTTATGAAATTTATGAAACAAGACTAAATAGCAATCATTATCATCTAAGAAGCATTAAAAACACAGATTAAGCACCATTTAAACAGATTATGAGCAAATGCATAAAAATTGCTTGAAAATTGAATTTTTGCACTTACAAGAGGTCCATTGCCTTTGTCAAGGACTTAAGCTCAAAACAGCTTAAAAGAACATCCTAAAGCTTCCCATGAAGCACTAAACCAATGGCCATCCAGTATATACCATGCTCCAAGTGAGTAGATTCGAATTTTTGAGTGATTTTTAAGAGAATGTCTTAAACACTATAAGCTATGCAGAAGCTGGTAAAGTTTAAGTAAGGACAGCTCATAAGTAAGCAATCAGAGCTTAAGGGAGCTTTTTAACTATTTTAACAACAATGTAACTTAAGAAAAATTAAAAATAGAATTTTGCTTAAATCAATTAACTTGAATTTTCATTAAACATAAAAAAGATTACAAGGCTTGAAAACTTAAATGATAGAATTTAAAAGCTTAAAACAATAAGTTAAGACATTTAAAAGTAAATTACACTAAAACTACACTAGATATCTTTTACAAATAGAAACTAAGCCTATTTATAGAAAAAGAAAACGAAATTCTGCTTCTTGTCTTGTGTTTGTTGTGTTTCTTGTGTGAGGAGAAACCATAAATCAATCTTGGCCTTCAATTTTTCTTGTTTTCCAAGTCCCTTGATCCGAACCCT
>BQNB010091056.1:16925-26976 GCA_026074375.1 Tanacetum coccineum
AAATCGTGAGATCATCAGAAAGGAAACATGTTCACAGGGCACATAAAATGGCAACTTCCACAACAATTTCTTGTATTTATCTCCAAGAATATTTATCACCAGTATAGTATGCGGTTGAAGTTGAGTATAAAACTTTGATACAAAGTCGTTAAGATCCACATCCGAACTAGTTGTTAGCCTGCATAATGAAGATTAGAAAATGGGTTGATTGTACATTTTAAGCAAATAAATATTTTTTATTTGAGGTGTATGGCGACGACTGTGATCAAGATGATAATTTATATAGGTATGTGTCGTGGGTGTGGGCGGACTGATATGCAACACTTTTTGTCCAACTTTTACTTAGTTATTTAGCATGTCAAATGTGATAGATAAACCAGTGCCACCATAAACCGCCTAAGAACTACTAAATGGAAATTCATGTTCATGAATCTAAAGAAATTTTTATTTTTATTTTTGTTTTTATTTTTTTTACCAATTAGAAGTAAAACAAAGTTCTAATCAGTTATCGTCTTGATCATATAGTCGTCACCATACACCTGAAATAAAAAATATTTATTACCTTAAAATGTACAATCAACCCATTTTCTAATCTCCATTATGCAGGCTAACAACTAGTTCGGATGTGGATCTTAACGACTTTGTATCAAAGTTTTATACTCAACTTCAACCGCATACTATACTGGTGATAAATATTCTTGGAGATAAATACAAGAAATTGTTGTGGAAGTTGCCATTTTATGTGCCCTGTGAACATGTTGCCTTTCTGATGATCTCACGATTTAGCTCAACACGTATACCACTTTTTTATCTTTTCCAAGTAAATTCTAAAGGATCAGGTATTCCTTCCTTCTTTTCATGTGACTTGTTAAAACAACAGAAATGTTCAAAGTATTTATTCTAAGTATGTTTTGTGCTCATTCCGATCGAGCTTAATCCGTGTCCTGATAGATGGTTCTGGTCTTTAGAGGGATCGGGGGAGTTTTCTGTCGCTTCTATTCGGAGATTTATTGATGATCAACGTCTCTTGACGGTTGATTCTAAAACTCTTTGAATTAAAAGTGTCCCGATTAAGGTGAATATTCTAGCTTGGAAAATCAAATTGGAAGCGCTTCCTACGAGATTCAATATTTCGCGTAGAGGTATTGAGATCGATTCTATCCTTTGTCCCATTTGTGATAGGGGGGTTGAATCTACGAGACATATATTTTTTAGTTGTTGTTTAGTCAGACAAATTGCGCGCAAAATTTGTTCTTGGTGGGAGATCGAATATTCGGACGTTAACTCCTTCACTGAATGGATCAACTGGATGGCCTCTTTACGTCTTCAGTCTAAAGTTAAGATGATGATCCAAGGTGTCTTTTTTGTGGTTTGGTGGCTTGTGTGGTCTTATCGAAACAAACTTCTATTCGAGGAGAAGAAACCTTCAAAGTCGATTATTTTTGATGATGTTGTTTCCATATCTTTTTATTGGTGTAAGTCTAGATTTTTATGCATCGTTCACTTGGGATGATTGGCTTAAAAACCCTTCTTTGATTTCTCTGTAATTCTAGCTCCTTGCTAGTTTCTTAATAAAATCCGCTGTTAAAAAAAGGTCCAAACCGAATCGAACCGATCAAAATAAACCAAACCGATAACTGATTTTAAGAAAAACATAAAATAAGAACCGAATTGAAGTGAACCGAGCCAAACCGAAACGAAACCGCACCGGTTTGGTAGGTTCGGTCTGGTTCGATTTAGATAATTTAAGTGTATTTTTTTGTTTTGACCCAAACTGAACCGAACCGAGCCAAACCGAAATCCAAAACCACAAATATATAAGACCAAAAACCAAACATAATAACGTCGGTTCGGGTCGATTTTTCGCATATGTTGGTTTTGGTGGGCTCTAGCATGATGTACAAATAATATATGGTTATTTTCTTAAGGCTGGAGGGAGTGGTCACCAAGTCTCACCACTTACCTCTGCGTCGTCTCAGCGCCACCTCAGCTTTTTCTCTCCTCTCACCAAAGCTCACCATTCAAGTGTATTGGTCATCATACCTCATCTTTTATTAAAATATCCACTTTATACAAAATATACCTCACTAAATACATCACACACTCACAAACCAAATTAAAAATATTAAAATAAAAAATGAGCCCTTAATATTTACCACTCATGCTTGGTGAGTGGTTCACCACTTCCCTCCTTTTTTTCATCTCACGAGTGAGTGAGGGTGAGGGTTTTAGGGTTTGGTCTGTGATATGTTCACTCACCAAAGGGGCTCACGCCCACTCCCTCAAGCCTAGTTGTGAATTGTGAAGTACTTTTTGGTGAATAAGCATTTTCAGAATTTAAAAAAAATCTTTCTTCGCTGACTAAATTGGATAAGTTACTTAGGGTGCGTTTGGTTCACAATATGTTTTAAAGGGGATTGTAATCTGTCATGGGAATTGTAATTTAAATAAATTGTAATTCAAAGAGTTGGAATGTGTTGGAATTGTAATTGCTATATTGTGTCATTGTGTTTGGTTGAACCTCAACGTAATGTAGTTCAAAAAAAATAATATCAATATTATTAATAACTAAATAATAATAAAATAATAAAAAATAATAATAACAATAATAATCTATAAATAATAATATTCATAATATTGAATAACTAATAAAAATAATAATCTATAAATAAGACTAAATAATAAATATATAATAAAAATAATATAAATATATAATATAAATAATATAAATAATAATAATAATTTTATAATATAATTAATGTATAATAATTAAATAATATATTATTATTATTTTATTTTATAAAATATATAATAATAACAATATTATTATTATTATTAATACTGATAAAATAATTAAAAAATAATCTATAAATAACACTAAATAAATAATAATAATAATAATAAATAAATAAATAATAATAAAAATAATCTATAAATAACACTAAATAAATAATAATAATAAATAATAATAATGATAATAAATAATATAAATATAATATAAATATTTAATACAAATAATATAAAATTAATAAATAATATAAAATTATTATTATTATATTATATAAAATATATAATAATAATGATACTAATATATAATATAAATATATAATATAAATAATAAATAATATAATATAAATAATATAAAATAATAATATGTATTATTATTATTGTTTTCATATTTATATAATATAATAATAATAATAATAAAGTGATTTATATGCCGTTTTAATCCACCACAAGATTCTTATATAGCATATTATAATCTTCATCTTGCGTTGTATTATTTGATGGAATTGCTTTTTATTATTATTTAGTCACCCAACAGTGACGTTGATGGCGAATCATTGGTTCGTCTTATTCCTCGCATATTACATCATTTATTCAACTATCCTTGTTGGATTGGAGTCATTTATTTGTTGAATTTCTTATTCGATCAGTTGGTTTCATAGGGTTTTATTGTTATCATTTTAGTGTTATCCGGGGGTTTCTTGTTCAGCGCGTATCGATTCGATTCATTGTGCTTGCCGTGGTGGGAATTTCATGTTTGTTGAAGTTCTTAGTTTGGTTCAAGTTTTGGGTTGATGTGATAGGGGTTTCTGCGCTGTTGTGTTTCTTGGTTCGGTTCTGGTTGTGGTTTGCTGTGGTTTCTTGTTTTAGGCTAGCGCGGCGTCTGTTTAGGGGCAAGTGTTGGTTTTGGTTTGGCGAGGTTCGTCCTTGGCTAATCTATTGCCTCGTTTAGCTGTGGCTTTTGTTGAGATTCTGGTGTTGGTTTGGTTTGTTTGCTGCTTTGGTTTGTCGCGGTTTTTTTATCATGGCTAGTCAAGGCGCTGGTCGGATTTCTTGTCCTTTACAAGGACGCGAGGGTTGTAGTGGTGGAAATGGTAAGGGGCTTACAAAGAAATATTTTATCGACCACTTGGGTACTCGCCATTTCAAAACTAACGATTTGAAGGTTTCATACAAAGATCGTTTCGCAAGTGACTTCTCTTTATTCTGTGCCTTGGACTCTACGCTTCATCAGGCTGGCATTTGGCTTTGTGGTGAGTGCTTTTGCACCCACACTTTTAGTAAGAATTGTAAACATGCCAACGGTGTTGTGGTTCCCGCGCCTAGTTTTGAGGAAGTTGCGATCTTTGGTATTCATGTGCCTCCTAGACCAGATTTAAGTGTGGTTGGCTGTACGTCCACTGGTACTATTCCCACTAATGAGGCTGTTGTTGATGGGGCCGTTTCTCAGGTGCACTCACTTGGTGTTGAGTCTATTTGTTTTGACATCAACCTTCTTAGCCGTGTTTTCTCGAAGAAGATGCGTACGGTTAAATGCATTCCCCCCAGGTTGCGGCTTGGGTTTGCTAAGATTTTTTGTAGTGCGCTTGATAATGTCCTTGTTAACCCGGGGGATTTGTCAGTGTGGGTGCAACTCCTTATCCTGCCATGTTGTGTTTTATCTACTTTTGTGCCTACTAACAGAGCTCAACGACGATCCGGTGAGAGAGAGCGATGTCAGTTTGAGTGTATTTCTCGTGCTATCCTTAGGTGGAGGGATCCCGTAGACAGACTTCGTTTGGTGTCGGACCGATTGGCTGAATTAACTCCATCCTTCAGTGGGGTGAAGAAGTCCAATAAACATGACGAAGCTAACGTGGTTCAATGCAAACGTAAACTGGGAGATGGGCACTTTACTGCTGCTATTAAGGTGCTCACGTCTTCTGGTGTGGCTCCATCTACTCCCGACACCATGCATGAGCTAGAGGCCAAACACCCTTATGCACCACCTCTTACCTTGTCGTCTTCTCCACTTGGTGTGGATGCCCTCTCTGTCAATAAAGACTTAGTGTTGAATAGGATCCGCGGCTTTTCTAAAGGGACGTCATGTGGTCGTGATGGGCTTAGAGCACAACATTTAATGGATATTTTGGGAGGGGCTGCTTCCGCTGTTGCTGATGATCTGTTAGGATCTATTACAGGGGTTGTGAACCTGTTTCTTAGTGGAAAGTGCCCTAGCCAACTCTAGGAGTATATCGCTAGTGCACCTTTGACTCCTTTGGTCAAGCCAGGTGGTGGTATACGCCCTATTGTTGTTGGTACTGTGTGGCGAAGGCTTGTTTCTAAGGTTGCTTCTTCTTCTATTGGTAATTCTATGAATACTTATTTACAGGACTTTCAATTTGGTGTCGGCGTTCCTGGTGGTTGTGAGGCTGTTCTGCATTCTGTGAATAGGCTCATTGAGTCTAAGGGTAACGAGGTCGGGCTTTCTATGCTTTTGGTGGATTTTAAGAATGCTTTCAATCTTGTCGACATGAGTGTCTTACTTGAGGAAACTAGGGTACGGTGCCCATCGATTGCTCCTTGGGTTGAGTTTTGTTATGCTCGACCTGCTAGGCTTTATTATGATGACTCTGTTCTTTGGTCTTGTCAAGGGGTCCAACAAGGAGATCCGTTAGGTCCTTTGTTGTTTGCCCTAGCTTTGCATCCTTTGGTCCAGACTATTAATCAATCGTGTGAGCTTACCCTTCAGGCTTGGTATCTTGACGATGGCACTATTGTTGGTGATACCCTTATGGTATCCAAGGAGCTGGACATCATCAAGAATGATGGTCCGGCTCGTGGTTTGTTTCTGAATGTTGATAAGATCTAACTTTTCTGGCCTGTGGAGGACCCTAGAAGTAGGACAGAGGGTGTTTTTCCTATAAATATCTCTCGTCCGCTTAATGGTGTTAAACTTCTGGGTGGTTCAGTCAGTTTGGATGAAGGTTTTTGTCGGGATTTGGCTTTGAAAAGGGTCTCTAAAACCATCTCGTTAATGGAGGCAATCCACAAACTTCATGATCCCCAATGTGAGCTCCTTCTTCTTCGCAATTGCGCTGGGGTTGAGAAATTATCTTATGCTTTGAGGACATGCTCCACTTTGTATTTATTAGAGGCCCAAGTTCAGTTTGATCATGCGTTGCGTGCCTCATTGGAAAAGGTTGTTACCGCTTTAGGACTGGGGTTTGGTGATTGGCAATGGCGGCTGGCCACCCTCCCGATCAAGTTGGGTGGTCTTGGCATCCTTTCAGCGGGAGACATTATCCAGTATGCTTTTCTCGCATCTCGTTTGCAATCGAGCACCCTACAGACCAAGATATTGATGAAGACTGGCATTGAATCCCAGGGTTCTTCTTTTAAGCATGCGCTTGATGTTTTCAACACTATCTGCAACCTTGACGTGCTCTCTGTCACCACTTGCACTTCTGCCCCTCATATGATGAAAACCTTGGCAAAGTGTTACTTTTGTGTCATTGAGAAAGACCTTGCTTCTAAGTACACGTTAAGTCCACGACAGGTGTCTATTCGTAATTGCATCCGCGCCCCACACGCACAAGATTTTCTTTTCACCATCCCTATTGATGGCTTGGGGCAGAGGATGAACCATCGTCAATTCCGCTATGTTTTGTGTTATAGGCTTACTATACCTATGTTCTCTGAAGGTAGCTTATGTCCGAGTTGCAATACGCATCGGATGGACCAATAGGGAGATCATGCGGTCCATTGTTCTATTGAAGTGGGTGTGAAGTTTAAGCATAATTTGGTGCGTGATATTCTTGTTGATATATGTTCCAAGGTTGGGATTATGGTGCGAAAGGAGGCTCCAATGGGTTTCCTCTCGGGGGACGGGAATGATCTACGACCTGCAGACCTTTTACTATTTAATTGGCTCTAAGGTAAAGACGCATATTTAGATGTTACATGCATCTCTCCCTTTGCTGGTATGGGGGCGACTTCATGTGCTCCTGGGGTAGCCTTGCACAATGCCGTGGAGAAGAAAAAGAAGAAGTATGGGTCCGTATGTGAGGAAAATGGATACAAGTTCATACCATTTGCTTTTTCTACGTTTGGAGAATTCGATACGGATGCTTTGGACACACTTTCACGTATTAAGTCTATTTCTATTAGCCACTCAAATAATGCTAAGAGTGGTGTATTTATCTTTCATAGAGTGAGTTTTTGTATTCAGAAAGGAGTGGGAGCTCAACTTGTATTTAGACTCCCATCCAACTTTATGTAAGAAAAAATTACATTAATAAAATATTATTATTATTAAAATAATAATAATAATGATAATAATAATAATAATAATAAATACTGATGATTTAAATTATAAAATACTGAATTACGACGTAATTCAAAACTTTCCATTCAACTTCCTATGTAATCTGAATTCCCTCCCTTAATGTAATTATAATGACTCAATTATAATTACAACTCAAACCAAACAGCCTACGTAATGTAATCTGAATTACAATTCCCTTCATTCTGCGAACCAAACAGCCTACGTAATGTAATTAGATTACAATTACATCCAATTACATTCAATTACGACGAGCCAAACGGAGTCTAAGACAAAATTAAACTTTTGTTGCTTAGTTTCAAATTAAATGTTTACTACTTACTTTGTTTTTAGACATGTAATAATGGTATCGCAGTTACTTTGTTATCTCAACAAGCAAAGGTACCGCGCGTTGCTGCGGGACGGGTTTTTTTTCTAGTTACTGCTGGGCAGGGTTTTTTTTAATTGGTATGGACACTTTTTTTTTTAGTTTTTTTTAATTTTTTTAGCTTTTTCTTTCTTGTATTCGGCGTGTTTTTTTATATTGCCTGCTTGTATGTTCCACGTTATTATACTCGCGCCATAAATGTTGACTAAGTAAAAAAGGAAAAAAAAAACAAATGGGTCGGCCTGAGGCGGGGCATAAAATTTTTTTAATTGATTTTGAACGAATATTGAGTAAGAATGTGCACGTGCGTTGCAACAGGGCTGACTTGTATTCGACGTTTTTTTATATTGCGTACTTGTATGTTCCGCATTATTATACTCGTGCTATAAGTACAAAAAAAACAAATGGGCCGGCCCAAAAATTGGAGCCCGAAAAAAAAAAAGCAAATGAGCCGGCGCAAAAAATGAGAGCCCAAAAAAATCACTATGGCCCGGCACTATTCATCGAAGCACTGTAGCATGACATCTCAATTGATATATATAGTAATGTCAACTCGATTTCTCTCGTATGTACAAAGTTATAGTGTATATAAACATAATTATCTACTCATTTTAATTTATGTTAAAGCGTGCACAAAACTTCAAAACTATTACAGCCTCAGATGTCGTAACACGGTAACACCATTTTTTAGGTGTCACATCAGCATAACACCAACACCAACACCACTCCTCTAATCATAACACCAAATAACACCACTCACATTTTTATTTTCATAAAACCCCCTAAACAATTATTTCATTATTTTAACAAACTAACTATTTCATTTATAATTAAACATACAAATTACATTAAAAAATAACATTACGAAATTAAAAAAAAATACATTACAAAATAAAAAAAACATTACGGAATAAAAAAAACATTACGAAATAAAAAAAAACATTACGAAAAAAAATAACATTACGAAATTAAAAAAAAACTACTCGTCCTCGTCACCCAAATCATTTTTTATTTTGTTTTTGATCAATTTTTTTTGCTTCTTGATCCAATAGGCGTCGTCGTCGTCCAAATCCTTGGTGCTAATAGCTAGAAACCTCAACTCCTCCAACCGCATTAGTGTGCCGTCTTTTTCGGCTTGAGCTTCGAAAGCCCTTTCGGCGGCTTCCCGTTTCAGACGAAGCTCCTGCTCTATTAGCTCCCCGAATTGGGTTGACACGCTACTTCCACCGGTGCTCACCGTTGCGTCGGATTTGCTTTTCTTGGCGGGCCGTGGTTTGCCGGCCGGACGTGGTCGTGCATCGTAACCGAATAGATCCTCTTGGGAAGCCCCAGGGACGTCTCCGGTTAAGTCAACTTGTTCTGGTGCGTCCCATTTCGGATGGAATCTCAAAACGGCCCAAGTATCTTCTTGAGAAAACGCGACCCCTTTATGCTCGTCACGGTAAATACTTTGAGCCCGTTTCAAATAATCCACATCGTTTTCGTCACTTTTCCCCAAACGTTTGGCCCGTTTGTACGCGGCGTTGAACTTTTAGCAATTGGCATTCAACGTATGCCATTTGCTAGTCAACATATCCTTTGTACGTTTTTGAAATTTTTTTGTTGGGAATAAATCTTCACAAGAGTTAATACTGCCAAGGTATAACTAACAGTACTAATGGAGTTAGTACTGCCAGTACAAACTTAGTACTGTCAGTGTTAGTTAATACTGCTAGAAGAAAGGTTAATACTGCTGATGGTCAAAGCTGCTGACTTGGAGATAAGGATGCAAAGAGATAAATATGGAATGTATATCTTTTATATTTTAGGAAGATTTGTATTTGATTATAATTGTAATTGATCCTAAAAGTTCGGTAGTTATCTTGTAAAGGACTCCTTGTGGTGTATAAAAGGAGATCCTAGGTTAAGGTATTAATATATGCTTAAGAGATAGAGATACATCTTAGAGAAAGAACGTATAGCTTCAAGGTTTGTAACCCTAGTACTAATCAAGAGTACTCGTATTATCAATAATATTGAAGCAGTTTGTGTTTTATTCATTGTTCTTTGTTTGGTACTGTTCCATTGATAAATACCTCTAGAGTATCAAAGTGTAGATTCCGCATACACTTTGATATACAAACAAAGTCTCAACCATTGTTATTTTGGATTCATCCAAGGTAACAAACACTTTACAAGGTAAAGAATCGATCAAGGCGTGGGATCAACAAGTGGTATCAGAGCCTGTGCTTTGAGAAACTTTGATCTAGAAGTAATGGAGTTGGAAAATTATCAAAACAATGCTTTAGCTAAGCTTCCCATGCTCAAACTCGGGGAGTATGAGATGTGGGAGATAAGGATCAAATATTATTTTTAGATCCAGGATTATGCTCTATGGGAGGTCATAGAGAATGAGATTTCATGGGTACCTATTCCTGTAACATCACCAGCAGAAACTGGTACATCAACAGGAACAAAGATGATTGTGCCTTATCTGATGCAGAGGTTCAAGAGAAAGCAAGCAATGAAACTGAACCTATTATTCAAGAAGTGACTCACACTGAAGTCATTCAAGATCAAGGAAGCAGTGAGAA
>BQNB010091057.1:0-26976 GCA_026074375.1 Tanacetum coccineum
AACGAAGAAATAACTCAAGTTAATGATCTCCCGACACCTGTTCACTGTTTTGGCCATAACTCGGTCATACAAACTCCGTTTTTGTTGATTCAAGCGGCCACGAAAAGAGAATTCAATTATCTACAACCATGAAAAAGGCCAACTGCTGAATAAGCAGAAAGTGCAGTGGTATTGGCCAAAGTGCGGCACACTTTTCAGTCTATAGAAAAATTAAATGCTAAGTGTAATAACACCTTATGTGCGACGCACAAATAAGTTTGTGCGACGCACTTTTGCCCATTTTTAGCCTATAAATACAGCCCCTAATCACCTCATTCCATATCTCTTACGCACACAAACCTCAATTCGTTTAGAACACTTAGAAAAAGTGTTTTTGGTGATCTTGGCTTGACAAACCAAGGATCCAAACACCCCTTCAAACCACCATCACCACCATCGACTACCATCACTATCCACCATCAATTTCCAGATTATGATCCATCAAAGAAGCATAATAGAAGTGTTTATTCGAATCTATAATCGATTGTGACAGAATTGTTCATAGTTTCTGGATTTTGCTTTGAATATAATAAGATGTTCTTAGGAAATTCTTGTGAAATCACCATATTTTTCTCTTGAAGTCGGTATAAACCTTGTTACTCTTTTGAATATGATCTTTATTGAATTCATGATGAATGTTATGTGTTTTGTTACTTTGATTATGGAGTAGTAATCTTATGTTTGTTTGGGCATAATGTGATCTTTGATATGTAGTGTTTGGATATGAGTTTATTGAATTGGTAAAACATATTTTATATAAGGAAATAGGCTGAAAGGTTTCTTATATATATATACGTGTTTAATCATTCCACTTAATATATTGGTTATAATAACTTATAAAGGCAGAAAGGATTTGTTGTTATTAATCGATATAATCACTAGTTATATTTAAAGGCCGAAAGGATTTATAACTTGTGATAATTCTGTTTTCTAAAACTTATAAACACTATTCCAAACACATCATTATCTAAATGATCATTGCCTAAACAAAAATACCTTAATCATATGATTGAATCATATGTTAATTGCTTTCGTTATAATATCCAATATATGCAAGATTTGGTTAATTTGATCCGTGACAATCTTATTAACCTTAACACCTTAATTACAAACTGTGAAAACTACAATTCCCATGGAACGACCTGGACTTACCTAAAGCTATACTATACACGAACGGGTATACTTCCCGACTGTTGTGTTTTTAGTTAAAATCGGTATTTCGAGTATTATAAATTTAAAGCTTGAAAAACACACATCAAAGTTTTTGGCGCCGTTGCTGGGGAATTGTTTAAGTTGTTATAGTTTGTTGCTTGTTTTTTTTATGCTAAATTGTTTCTTGTTAAGTTGTCTACTGTTTTGCAAATCAAAATTTTCAAACTCGCCTTACCGTTTTCTGGCAAACGGAATCCAACAGTTGTTTTTTCTTCAGGAAGTACGCCGCACATCCTATTTGTGCGTCGGTTTTCCTGAAAACCCAGAAAGTACGCCGTACTTTTCCCAAGTAAGCCGCACTTTTTGCAAATTTTCACAAACAAAATATTATTTCAAAAACCAAAACCAAAACCCCCAATCTGCTAGTCTTAGGTTCTATAATCATTTAAAATTGTATTTTATCTGATTATATGCCCTGTGTATTTGTAATTATCTAGTTTATCATAATATTCAAAAAAAACATAAAAATTCCAGAAAAGCCGGCGCACTTTTCCTAAAGTACGCCGCACCTATTAAAATAAATAAATAAATAAAAATCTTTTATTTATTTGTTCTTATTTGGTATATATAATTAAGTTAAAATATATCTATATATATAAATCTATAAAAATTAAAAATTATAAAACATATATATGAAAATAACTTACTTTATTTTGAATATTATCCTATTAGCCTTAATTATATATATAAAAATGTCTTTTTGCAAAATTCTTAACGTATGTATAAATCCCTTATCTTTCGGAAAACAACTAGTAAGTCTAATATATAAATTAAAAAAATTAATAAAAGGGTCTTGTAAATTTAAAATTATCAAAAAAGAATCCATTCAGATCAAATCACACAAATCTTCCACCAAACATTCTTTCGTTAATGACTTTGTCGTTATAAATAGACCTGAAGAGGATGTTGAACCCAAACAAATAATTCTCGATCCTGAAGATCAGCCTATGTGGGAAAGTGTTAAGACTGTAGCACCGACTCCTAATTTTGCCATTATTCAACCCAATGTTGATGACAACTTTGTTATCAATAGTACTCACTTAAATATGATTCGGGAAAATAAATTCGATGGTTACCTACGGGCCGATCCGCATGACCACATCTGTGAATTCCTCGCAATCTGCGACATGTTCAAATATGGTAAAACTCAAAGTGAAGATGTCAAGCTTTTGATATTTCCTTTTTCCTTGTGCGATAAAGCTAAAACCTGGTTTGACGAACTTAATGAAGAGTCTATAACATCGTAGGAACAAATGAGAAGAGCTTTTATAAACAGATTCTTTCCACCTTCGTTATTTAACCGTCTTTTACTTGAAATTAGAAATTTCTCTCGACTCGTATGTGAAAGTCTAACCGACGCTTGGTTACGACTCAAGAGCATGCTTCGAAAATGCCATGGGCATGGTCTGACCAAAGGAGCTATTATTCAAATATTCTATCATGGTCTAGACGAACCCAATCAAGGAATCTTTGACATAACTGCTGGAGGAATTTTCTTTTATAAAAACCTGAATCAAGCTTTTTAATTTCTCGAGGACAAAGTCCTTTTCAATCTTGATTGGTCCATTAAATCTAAAAATGAGCATCATCAAAAATCTGTTTCATTCACCGATGAAAGTAATAGCAATAATGACAATTCTCAATTAATGGAAAAATTGGCAGCTTTAACAATAAAAATTGATTCTCAATTTATAAGCTTAAAAGAAGAGTTACAAGATATGCGTAACAAATACAATGAGCTTAGAGAAGGAAACGCTTCTAAAACCCACATGAACGATGACACGCCAATGTGTGAACGCCATGAAGTAAATTACATCCAATTTGAAGGTTATCAAAACCAAAATTCTCATGATTCGTACTCTCATCAATCCTATCATGATCCTAATGATTCTGAAATATCGCTCACAGAATTAAACAATGATGTGAAAAATGATCTCGAACATTTCAAAAGATGTATCTGTAGCATGAGAACCGTTCATGATAAACTTTTTGATCGAGACGATGGTAAAACCACCAGTGTTTTACCTAACAAAAAGTCTAAACCTATCAACCAAGAACCTCAATCTAAAACTGATTTTAAAAAATTAATGACTAAATTCTTAGATGATCAAAGAGTTACAAATATGTTTTTCAAAAACAATGTTAACGGTATGATTTTAAAAATGAAGCAAAATTAAAAGAATTTCCAAATTAAAATTAAAATGATGGAAAGAAAAATGGATGAGTGGTCGAAATCTCAAAACATATCTTTAGAACAAACCGATTGGACTGACCCACGTCCTCCTCAAGCTCATACCGAGCATGTGAATGCCGTATTCACTGGGAGTGAAAAGTTTGATGATTCTCCAAAAATTCAAAAAGATTCACCACCTCCTATTATCGTTAAAAATAAAATCAAAAAAGATAAACCTATTAAGACATCAAAAAAGGGCTATCACTTGGTAAAAACAAATGAGTATCCATACCGTGAGTACATTCCAAAAACACCATACCCCCAAGCTTTTAGAGTGGATCATTCCCACTTGAACCGTATCATTAAGGAATCTTAAATCAAGTTAAGTATAATAATAATAGTAGTAATAGTAAAAAAATATAAAAACTAAAAAATAAAAAAAAAAAATATATATATATAACAAAAAACTTTGCAGTTTTTAAGTATGTCACGCATTCGGCCGGTGTGTCGCGTATCTTGATTTCTGCATCCAAAAAGAATGTTTCGAACTTTGTGGGTGTGTTCGCTGGAAACTCTCACGAGACTATAACTCATCCACACAGGACACCGAGGGGTTTAAAGTCTTGTTGCATACGCTAAATGCAACTGTGGTGCCTACGAAAGTGCGCTTTTGTATTTAATGTTTTTCTTCTAGTTATGTTTATTATGCAGATTAAATAAAACAGGTGGAGCTTGGATTGGTGGTTGGCATTTTATACTTGGAGACTTATATAATTGGAGTATTATATTACATGTGGTAGAATACACATGCTTGGCGCTCTGTTTCGCGTCATATCCTTCATAATTCAACCAAGAACTCAAGAACCCCGGGAAGTATCGTTTTCCCTTAATTTTCCCCATTTTCTATATTTATCAGTTCTCACATTAAGGGCAATGTTCAACTTAAGTGTGGAGGGGTAACAAATAGAAAAAATTAATCATGTCCCTCCATGTTTGCCCTGCAGAAATTTTCAAACTTTCAACTGATATTTTCTAAAAAATTAAAAAAATTAATATATACTTTCCTTTCAAAATTAAAAATGAATACTCTTAGTAAGGCAAATCCTCTCGGATTGACATTATAACTAGCATAAAAATTGCCCACTTAAATTGTAAGGTTCGCCTCTAGATCATAAGAAATTTGGGTACCCATCTTTGAACCCAAGATAATTTTTGTCTTTAGCTTGTTCGAGTTAGGGTTGAATGCAGTCATATGTGTCTATTCCGTCGTTACAAATGTGTACGTATGGTCTTTGTCGCCTTTTTTGGAACATTGGTATTGGTATAAAGTTATATGAGTGGGCCGATAATTTAGTAGCTCCAGAACTTGTGCTTGATCATCATTTACTAGACCGCAGTGAGGTTAATTTATAGACAAAGTCGTATGATAAGAGGTGAAATAAATCCCTATGCAATCATGTATCTGCAGCACTCGCTTTTAGTGTTGAGACCCCTAATGTATCCCAAGAGCAAGAAAAATATGCTCGATGAAGAAGAAGTTTTGTGCTAGCCTTAGTTATCGCAGTATCTGGAATAAAATAATTATAAAAAAAGAGAACAGAAAAAAATAATAAAAGTTCAAAGTATAAGGAAAAGTTTTGGCACATGGAATCAAGTATCTGCTATTCACCCTTATCATTATCACGTTTTACCTCATTGAGATTTCTGTCTAGGTACTCGCGCCGCAACAGGCATGTTTATGTGTCTAGTACAAGCATATGCTAGCGACCTAGATTATGTATGTGCAATTGAGTGACTTCACAAATATAAAACCTTATCTGAGTGACTTGTGTGATTTCAAAAACAAACACTTTCCCTATGTGAGGTGCTCTATTATATGTCTATGCCTGAAAAGTTATAAAATTAGTAAACACTTCTTAATGCTAAAATAATTTTTTCTCCACGTCATGATAAATGATCTTGTTTTCTCGCTTTAATTGCTTGAGGGCAAGCAATAGCTAAGTGTGGGGGGATTTGACTACGCCTAAATTTAATGGTTTTTTGGCGACGTTAATTTGCATTTATTTTATTCATTTTCTCATGATATTTTTGGTACTTAACCACGTATATTTGCTGTTATATGTTCTAGGTACGTGTCGTGGATGTTTAACGAAGATTCACAAAGAATTGGAATTAAATCGGCGCTTAAACGAGAAATAAACTCAAAATGGGAGCTTCCCCGACACACTGTTCACGGTTTTTGGCATAACTCGGTCTATGAACTCTATTTTAGTTGATTTAAGCGGCCACGCGAAGAGAATTTAATTATCTACAACCATGAAAAAGGCTAACTGCTGAATATGCATAAAGTACGGCGGTTTTGGCCAAAGTGCGGTGCACTTTCTGACAAATTTAAGAGAATTAAAGGCAATTAAATGCTAAGTGCATTAACTCACTATGTGTGGCGTAGAAATAAGTTTGTGAGGTGCACTTTTGCCCCTGAAAAGCCTATAAATACCCTCCTTGGCTCTCTCATTACATACATCCTCACACATAAACTTCCACTTTGTTTGGAACCATTATAATAGATGTTTTTGGTGTTCTTGGCTTAACAAACCAAGAAACCAAACACTCCTTCAAACCACCATCACCACCATCGTCCACCACCACTCTCTACCATCAATTCTCAGGTTTTGATCCATCAAAGAAGCATAATAGAAGTGTTTATTCGAATCTATATCAATTGTGACAGAATTGTTTATAGTTTCCAGATTTTGCTTTGAATATAATAAAGTGTTCTTGGGAAATTCTTGTAAAATCACCATAATTTGCTCTTGAAGTCGGTATAAACCTTGTTACTCTTTTGAATATGATCTTTATTTAATTTCTTAATGAATGTTATGTGTTTTGTTACTTTGATTATGGAGTAGTAATCTTATGTTTGTTTGGGCATAATATAATCTTTGATATGGAGCGTTTGGATATGAGATTATTGAATTGGTAAAACATGTTTTATATAAGAAAATAGGACGAAAGGTTTCTTTATACATGTGTTCTATCAGTCCATCAAATATATTGGTTATGATAACTTATAAAGGTCGAAAGGATTTGTAACTTGTGATATCTTTATCTTAAACATATCATTATCTTAGTGATCATTGCCTAAACAAATATACTTTAATCATTTGCTTGAATTGCTTTCTTTCTAATATTCGATATATGCACGATTTGGTTAATTTGATCCGTGACAATCATTTTAGCCTTAGCACCTTAATTACAAACTGTGAAAACTTCAATTCCTATGGAATGACCTGGACTTACCTAAATCTATACTATACACGAACGGGTATACTTCCCGAGTGTTGTGTTTTTAGTAAAAATTGGTATTTCTAGTATTATAAATTAAAAGCTTGTAAAAACACACATCATAGTCCTTGGTAGCTTCGTAACAAAATCCATTGCTATTCTCTCCTATTTCCATTCAGGGATCAGGTTGCTGCAGTAAGCCAGATGGCCTCTGATGTTCAGCCTTAACCTTCAAACAAGTCAAACACCTACTAACATATACCGCTATATCTTTCTTCATTCCCGGCCACCAATACCTATCTCTAAGGTCATAATACATCTTATCAGCTCTCAGGTATACAGAGTACTTCGACTTATAGGCTTCGTCCATTATCAGGGTTCTCACATTACCCTTTAAAGGGACCCATATTCGGTCTAAGTAATACAATACTCCATCACTTCTACGTTCCATCAATTCATCCCATCCTCGTTGCATTTCTACCGGCTCGTTAGATGCCTCTTCCCGAGCTGCTAGTATCCTATCCTTGATACTCGACTAAAGGGTCATATTCATAGCTCGAATTATCTTAGGTTTCATTCTCTCTCTTTCCTACTCAGTGCATCAGCTACTATATTCGCCTTGCCACTATGGTAGCGAATTTTGCAGTCATAGTCGCTGAATAGCTCTATCCAGCGACGCTGACGCATGTTTAGTTCCTTTTGGTTAAAGATGTGTTGGAGACTCTTATGATCGGTATATATGACACTCTTTGTATCATACAAATAATGTCTCCAAATCTTAAGTGCAAACATAACTGCACCCAATTCCAAATCATAGGTGGTGTAATTCTTCTCATGGATTTTCAACTGCCTAGATGCATATGCTATCACCTTACCTCTTTGCATTAACACACAACATAATCCGAGACCGGACGCATCATAATATACCACAAAGCCCTCTGGTCCATCAAGGAGAGCTAGAACAGGCGTATTACACAACTTGTCCTTCAAAGTTTGAAATGCCCTTCCCTGTTCCTCACCCCAATCAAATGTCTTACACTTCTAAGTCAAAATGGTCAAGGATTTAGCAATCTTAGAAAAGTTCTCTATGAACCGACGATAATACCCTGCCAAACCTAAAAATAAACGAACTTCAGACGGAGTTCTAGGGCCTCCCAATTCTTAACAGCTTCAATCTTAATAGGGTCTACATGGATACCATCTCCATTAATCACATAACTAAGAAACTGTACTTCTCGCAACCAGAATTCGCACTTGGAAAACTTAGTATACAGTTTCTCTTCCTTAACCAATTCTAAGACTAGCCCTCGGTGCACTTCATGCTCTTCCTGGGTCTTAGAGTAAATCAAGACGTCATCAATGAACACTATCACAAACTTGTCTAGATAAGGCCTACACACTCGGTTTATCAGATCCATAAATACCGCTGGTGCGTTAGTCAGACCAAAGGGCATTACTATGAACTCGAAATGTCCATAACGAGTTCTAAACGCGATCTTTGGAATGTCATCCTCATGCACTCTCATCTGGTGGTATCCGGACCTAAGATCTATCTTAGAGAAGTATTGTGATCCTTGAAGTTGATCGAACAGATCGTCTATCTTAGGGAGTGAATAACGGTTCTTAATGGTCAACTTGTTTAGCTCTCTATAATCAATGCATATCCTAAAGGAACCATCCTTTTTCTTAACAAATAATACCGGTGCTTCCCAAGGCGATGAGCTTGGTCGAATGAAACCCTTGTCCTGGAGTTCTTTGAGTTGACCCGACAACTCCTCCATTTCATAAGGTGCCAATCGATAGGGAGATTTCACGACCGGTATTGCTTAAGGGACTAATCAATCCAAAATTCAATTTCCCAAATAGGGGGTAATCCTGATAGGTCGTCCGGAAATACCTCGGGAAAATCTCTAACCACGACCATCTCTTCTTGTTTCTGTTCCTTGGCCTTAGCACTCATTAAATGTCTCGCTTTCTCTTCTGGTTTTTCTCCTAGCACTCTAAGTACCTTGCCATCTAGTAGGGGTATTCTAACTACTTTCTCATGACAAATTATTTCAGCCTTATGGTTAGACAACCAATCCATGCCTATGATCACATCAAAACTCCCGCTTCCGAACGATATCAAATTAATGTCAAACACGTGGCCGTCTATTTTTAGTTTACAACCCTTAATGACCTTATCGATTTCTACTAGCTGCCCGCTAGCTATCTCAATCTCATAACTAAATCCTAAATCACTGGGCTCTATGCCTAACAGAGGTATGAAAGTAGTGGAAACAAAGCTATAGTCGGCACCAGAGTCAAATAAGGTTGTGGCATAATGATTGTTCAAAGTGAACGTACCCGTCACGATGTTCGGGTCCTGGCGAGCCTCCTCTGCTCCCAACATAAATGCCCTCCCACGTGCCTGGTTACCGTTGTTCCCACGACCCTGACCCCCATCAATAGCTAAAGCTTGGTTTGGACGGTTTACTCCTGGCCCTTGTGCTCGGTTCAACCTAGGACATGCTGACTTGTAATGATCGGTACCTCCACACTCAAAGCATGCTCCACGAGCAGCTGCTGGATTCCTAGCATTTACTGGGTTCACATTCCTAGGCACCACTCTACAATCCTTAGCAAGATGTCCTGGGCGGTTACAGTTGAAACAAGTGCGACAGGGTGCCTCAGGTGGATGGTAAAAGTTACAGGTGGTACACTTGGGTGCCGTACCCGTGTTCTCTCTCCTAACAGGATTTGTGGTTGTAGCAAAAGCATTTCCAGTCCTAGTTCTCTTGTTATCATCCCTCCCATTCCTATCCTTGCTAGGTTCTCCCCTATTTCCTCTCTTCTCAGGGTTCTTTTTTATTGATCCATTCCTAATGGCTTCATCAGTCAGTGTGCCAGCAATCTGCACAGCCTTTTGAATGGTCGTTGGCTTCATTGCTGCCACCATTCCTTGGATCTGCGGGGCAAGGCCATACACGTACCTCTCAATCCTTTTGTTTTCCGGGGTTACTAAATGAGGAACTAACCTAGCCAACTCATGGAATCTGTCAGTATACGCAGCATGGCCAGCCTCGACCATGGCGTGATTCCACAACTCAGTTTCCAACTTTTGCATCTCATTACTCGGGCAAAATTCCTCTCTAGTCAAAGTCTTAAAGTCTTCCCATGACATACTAACAGCGGCTTCTCGACTTCGTGTGTGGATCTGAGAGTTCCACCACGTAAGAGCCTTACCAACAAATGACCCAGCAGTGTACTTCACCTTTTGGTTATCCCTACACCCACTCATATCCTGAACTGACTCCATCTTCTTAATCCAACGGGTATAAACTATGGCACCTCCCTTACCATCATACTCTTTTGGGTTACAAGCTAAGAACTCCTTATAGGTACAACCCCTACAGTCGTTGTTCTCAATGACATTTCTAACATTGCCCCAGATGTTGTCATTGACGGCATCACTATTTTGATTCCTACCATTCCTTTGATTTCTACCTTGGTCACCTACTTGGGCTAAAATAGTGGGAAGTAAATTCTGCAACTGCTGTGCAATGTTAGTGGAGAAGTCGGGGACTCCGTCAACACCATCATTCACCTCACTACCTTGACCACCTACTTGGCCATCTTGATCATCAATCCTACCGTTACCCTGATCACCAAATCGACCTCTAGTTCTACCACCTCCTCTACCAGTCCGTCCACTTGTCCTTCCTCCTCGTGGTGCGGCAATTGCCCGGCCAGCACTTCGTGTCGTCATCCTTGGCGGCATAATCTACACGAAGGAGGACATAGGTTACGTTAGGTAGGCGGGAAGGTTAATATGTATAGGATAACTTAATATACTATAATACGCATAATACGGTCCTAAGGTGTCAACACACCTATTTGTGTGAACGATATTACTAAATACACTTGAGTCGTGATACGTTTACGTTGGCCACCGTATTTATACCCGCATCCTTTCCCAGTTGTACCAGTATTGAGCTCACATATTTCAATGATTGACTTAACTGATACGATAGACGATAGACGATACGTACGCGCAAAGCAAGTAATAGGCACACATAGATCCTATTATGCAACTATATAAAGGTTCCTAGGTTATAGTCTTAGCCAAACCACCTAGTTCTCTATATCATGGGCTCTGATTACCAATCTGTCAACCCCGACATAGGCGGAAACACGGGTATGCGACGAAGAATGATCAATCATAACACAAGATATAAAATAGAGAAAACTAAAATGCATAAATGAAAAGTGTCATGATGACCTTCATCCCCAAATACAGATTTGAGTGAAGTCCCAACAAGAACACTTCAAATAGTCATGAAATATTACAACCAAAAGTCCATGCAGGGGTCCATACTAGTCCTGAACCAAAACCTCAAAGTACTAAGTTCGAAACAAACACCAAATGCAACGACGTCCGAACACAAGCAAATGCAACGACGTCCAAACACGACCTAGTCCAATTAATGTTCCATTTAGACATTTATTTTCAAAATAGTTTTCAGGTTTGATGCATAGAGGTCAGATGCGCATTGTACGGTCATCCTTAATGTTTCCAGTCGTGTGATGGTTGACGACTTAGTTTCAAAAGATAACATACTTCCAACTCATACATTAGTATAATATATATACTTATACCATTTAATAGAATAATAGAGTAATATAAGAAAATTCATATAATAAACACTTATAAATATACTTCGGTAAATCCATTCGGTACTCTTAGTGATCATTAATTAATCATTTAGATTATAAGTAATGAAACCTTTATCTATGCTAAAAAATTTAGGAAAGTTTCGTAAAAATATTTTTTGTCTTTTAGTCGACGTATTAAAAAAATAATATTTTATTAAGTTATCGTAAAATCAAATTTTGAGTAGAAATTCTAAGTGTAGACTTTTTACGACATTTCAACATGACCCGTTCGTTTATACAACGTTTTCCAAGGTTTTTAAACCTTAATTTCAAACATTTTTCCACAACCTCACCCTTTTCCGTCAAAATACTAAAATCATTTCTCGCAACGTTTATCAAAGCATATTTTCCCAAACAACTTTCAATATCATTTCTTAAGTATGCTCTAATTTCCAAAAGTTCGTTAAAACTCATAAAACGACTAGTTTTCATTTATTGGGCCTTAAGGCCCAATAAGGATCCATTAAGATATTCGTATTCATAAAGTACGTTTTAGGCCCAATACTAAAGCCCATTAGTAGAAATATAATACCCCTAAAATAATTTAGGCATAATATTAGTATTCTTAGTAAGTATTTTTATTGATACAACTGAATAATTAACATATATGTTATGTCTGACGTTTTAATACTAAATTATTAACAATTATGTTATGTTTAACGTTTTAATAACTAATTATAGCATATAGATTTTGGCTTTTGAATTTGGCAATGGTTACTCATATTATGGCTTCTAAATCATTGTTAATATTATATGTATGTATGTATAAAAAAATGGAAGATAAGTCATGGTTCAAGTTTAAACAATGGTAATATATATGAGACGTGTATCCTTGTTGTTTAAAAATTACTTATGGGATTTTGATTAGTTTAATCAGATTTGATGTAATCCATGTTTTTGAATAAAAAACCCTAAAACAATACCCCAAATCTCGCACTATAAGACTAGTTAAATGTAAGACCAGAAAGGAAAAGTAGCATGTGGTTAACAGTACTAGTATTGCTATTAGATAAAAAGAAAGGAAGGTTGTTGAGCTCTTAAAAGTGGGTCAAAAGTTCACTTTTTAAAGGAAGATAAAATCCCTTAAAAGCAAGCACATCTACGGAAGGGTTTGCATGAAACCGAACAACAAGACCTAAACATAAACGCGAAAAAAAAAAAAACCTAAGAACCGAAACCAAAAAACCGAACACTGATTGCAAAACCGATTGGTTTGGTATTTGGAATTTGGAAAAACCGAAGAATTTTGGGTTCTAATGTGTTTATAGGCAATAAAAATAAAACCTGATATAAACCGAACCGATCTTTATAACCAAGGGACACAAAAAAATAATTGTTGATCAAAGCTAAGGGACAGATGAATATGCTCCGCTAGAAAAAACAATTCATTTCGAGTAACCTACTCTTGTTTTCATCTACTCTTGTACATGCCATTATGACACATAATAAGTTCTCTTCTATGAGTTTTTTTACGTTTAATAGGTTTTTATCGTTGTTATTGTGTTGCTTTATAACACATAAATAATTTTTTAAGGGTTTTATATGGTCATTTGTTTTTTATTATCATTGTTGTGTCTTTGGTTTTTCTTATTTGGATAGTTTTTTAAAGCTTTGAATGTGTTGGTTTATGGTATATTCCAAATCGACTTTGCAAAAGCAAAGCTCGATAAGTTGTATAGAAACCGAAAACCAAAAAACCAAACCGAAAATAAACCGATAACCGAAAAACCAAATCGACACAAAACCGAAACCGAATGGTTTCTAAAAATCAAAAACCGAAATTTTTCGGTTCGGTTTCGGTTTTATACAAAAACCGAACCAAACCGAACCATGCTCACCCCTAATATTCGGATTAGGAAACGTCATGATCATTCATATTAGTTATATAGTTGTTAGTGGGTAAACGAATCCCTTAAATTTCTCCTGATTTCATGCCATTACCAGCTCATCATCAGCCCATGATCATGCAAATATATAAACCAAATTATACTCGGTCAAATAAAAGAAAAGATCAATACACCTTCATCTCGAATTCCTTTTACTCTACTTAATATTACAACACATGGATATATGCTTACTCCTTTTCCATAACCCAAAGCAAACCTACATAGTGATGGGTTCACGATGATCATCCAAGGTGTTAGAACTTCGTGCGGGTTGGGTTTCCGTTCGGTTTCACATCACCTGGGTTCACAACGCGGAGTCATTGTTTCATCTGTTACGAGTTAGAGGTTGTGACCGTGTTTGGCTCTGGAAATCGGGTTCATCTAGCCAAGTTTAGAGGTCGGGCTGTGGTTGGTGTTTGGATTCGGTTCGAGTACGTGCGGGACTAAGTTTCTGGTTCGCAATTGGTATTTTGGTTGTTTGGGTTAAAGGTTTCGGTTTGATCACAGAAGGTTCGAATCTGTGCATGGGATTTAGTATGCGCATGGGATTGTGTTCTGCTCGTGTTTGGACTCGTGTTCATACTCTTCCCTGATTTTGAGGCGTCCATGCTTTTGTTTCAAGGTAACATTTAAGCGTACATTACTCATTTTGGTATTACAAGTTCTAGTTCGGTTCGAGTTGCAGTTTGTGTTCAGATTCGATCAGTTTCGGTTATGTTTTAAGGTTTTGGTTCTCGATCGCTGGATTTGTTTAGGTTTGGGTTGCGTTTGAATCTTGAATAAATTCTGTTGGGTTTTATCCGTGTATTGTGTTTAGATTCCTCAGCTTGGTTCATTTTCTTTCGATTCGTCCTCTTTTAGCCTAACGTTGTTTGGCTAATCATAAATATCATCACTATTAGTATATGAAACGAATTAATATGAGAATGGTTAACCGATATCGGGTCCGTTATTATACTTGACAAAGGAAGATGACCTTGCATGGAAAATGTCACATGGCTCTTTAAATATATTGATAATGACAGATTAAATTGATAGTACTATTTTGAAACTATAAAAGCTTCATATAAGAATGTTGAACTAACGCATGCATGCATGTAAGTAGAAATATGAGAAGACTTACATTTAAATATTTCATAAAGTATAAATTCAAAAGGCAAGCAAATGAGTATATACCTACTTCTCTTTACTATTATTATGATTTATGCGTTGCTTCGTTCGTTCCGCTTTTTGTACAAATTTTCTATCCTTTCTTTTAAGGATTCTTATGACATTTGATCAGTATCTTTTTGCTCTTTTGAAATCATTATTTGTGACCCGCTATTCGTTTTCTACCTTATTTGATAATTTCATTTAACCCCTTTAACTCGTTTGACACATGCTTCATTTGACATTGCCTTGATATAATATTATTCGTTTTGGTTCAGACATGACCTGTGTTGGCATATTACATTTGTTTTGATATGATATATGAGCCCTTTGTTTTGTTCCGATGCCCGAGCTAACTAGCCATGGAGGTACCATGGCGCGACGTTATATGGAGCACCAATAGACGGTAACACTATCAGTGGGGGACGGGTGAGATCAGTTTCAGCGTTCCTCTTCGATTTTGTGTGCTCATATTATGCACTTGGCCAAATATATTTTGTAGGAGCGAATGATGAATCCTAGGTACTGTCTTCGTTAGTTATTGTTTCGTTAAGGATGTAGTGTGGTGCAAACTACCCCCATTTCACATTTTGTAGGAACATCTGGAGTCTACAGCTCCCATGTCAATTTGATATGATATGATACTTTGGTATGTTGGGATTATTTTAGTCTAAGCGAGTGGCATGCTTTAACTTTTGTTTCGAGCATCTGTGTGGGCATGTCCAGTAACGTTACGTTTGGCTACACCAAATTCATTATTCACTCAACTGTTTCGTTTGGCAACCTATTTCGTTTGGCTATCTATTTTGTTTGGCTACCACGTTCAGCTCTTATGAAATGAGATCTTTGTTACTCAGGTTATGGTGATTCCATTTCGTTTAGTTATGCATGCTTGATCTGTATGCTTTGATTATATATGCTTTGTATATCTGTGCACTGAGCTTTTTAGCTCAATCGCATTTCTTTTCCTCGCGGCAGGTAACCAAGGGAATTTGGGATTCGAGTGAAGAGTGCATAGGAACTCATATTGGACTATCTTGAGGAACTAGCATACCACATCTACACTATAAGTTGTCTAGAAGTTGGACTTTGGATCTGTTGCTATCATAGAAGACCTTTATGTTATAGACTATGTATTTCCTTAGTGACTGGTGTAATGCCGACCCATTATTAGTAAAGTCTTTCGCTTGCATATGTTTTGGTTCTGTAAATGTGAGATTCGGGCCCGTTTCGAGGCGGGGTGTTACAATTATGGTATAAGAGCCAAGTTGGCTCCGTCCTGTTGTACCTAAGTTATGACCTGTATGGATTGACTTTTGGTTTTGACATGTTAGCGTATAAGTTATGATCTTTGAGGATTTGCGCTAGCTTTTGTCCAAAGAAACATAAGTTATGACCGGTGAAGATTGGGTAGATTATATGTTAGGACATTCGTCTCCATATCATTCTCTAGCGTTATTTGATTCAGGTTCATAATTCTAGTGGAGTCTCTTTGAAGTTCATTACTTTTCGTACAAAAAAATACGTCAGAATGCGCAGCAAAAGCGTAGTGATCAGCTACGGTTAGATTACCTTGAAATTATGTTGCGTTAGTTTTTTCTATAAATATTAGGTCTTTTCTTTGTGTTGGGATATCTTTGAGTTTTAATAATAAAAGTTTTTGCTTTATTCTTGGTGGTTTTTGCTAATATTCTCTTAATAACCGGTATTCGTTTGAATCAACGGTTGTTGGAGTTTGCCTGATAATCGGCATTCTTTGAATCAACGACAGTTGGAAGATTGTTTCTGGTATTAATTGGAATCAACAGATTCAATGTGTTTCTGGTATTCATTGAAATCAACAGATTTAATTTGTTTCTAGTATTCATTGGAATCAACAGATGCAATTTGTTATTTTTTACTACATTAGTTATTGCATAGGTCGACTAGATCGCGAACATATAAAAAATGATTTGTTGATTGTAATAAAGCAAGGATCGTCTTTAAGGAGTTTTTCGATCGTCATCAAAAAGTGATGTGCACCTTCAACAAAAGCAACTTGGATCATCGATGGAGAGCTTCCTAATTTGTGTCGTCTAAACATTTATTTGAAGATAATATTTTTTTAAGTTGTTCGTCGATTCAGTGGTCAAGCTCATTTTGTCATGTGTGAGCACGTTTGAAACTTCCGCGTGTAACAAGACTTAATATCCTTAACACAAGTAAGAAAAGAAACTCGTACCAATAACAAGTAATATACATCCCTTTTGAGACGTCGCAGTTGTCACTTGTACGAGCCAGTAACATGGAGAGTAACCACGCGGAGAAATCTACACTTTATTGAATTTTTATGTTGCTCTTAATGTGAGACAATTTTAGAGATGGAGCGGTTATCATGAGAAAAACATCTTCGTCTTGTAAGTTCTTGCTTAAATTTCGTGGTCGAAATTTTTTTTAGGAGGGTGGATTTATAACACCTAAGAAATTTAAATATTCTAGTAATATATACGCACCCGTTTTAAAAAAAAGAATCATAACAGAACATTCATATCTTTTCGTTAGTTGTTACGTACGATTCGATCTAAATTTCGGGGACGAAATTATTTTTAAGGGTGGTAGAATTATAATACCCCTAAAATAATTTAGGCATAATATTAGTATTCTTAGTAAGTATTTTTATTGATACAACTGAATAATTAACATATATGTTATGTTTGACGTTTTAATACTAAATTATTAACAATTATGTTATGTTTAACGTTTTAATAACTAATTATAGCATATGGATTTTGGCTTTTGAATTTGGAAATGGTTACTCATATTATGGCTTCTAAATCATTGTTAATATTATATGTATGTATGTATGTATAAAAAATGAAAGATAAGTCATGGTTCAAGTTTAAACAATGGTAATATATATGAGACGTGTAACCTTATTGTTTAAAAATTACTTATGGGATTTTGATTATTTTAATCATATTGATGTATCCATGTTTTGATAAAAACGCCTAAACAATACCCAAAATCTCGGCCTATATGACTAGTTTATATGTAAGACAAGAAAGGAAAAAGTAGCATGTGGTTAACTAGTACTAGTATTGCTAGTTAGATAAAAAGAAAAGGAAGGTTGTTGAGCTCTTAAGTGGGTCAAAAGTCACTTTTTAAAGGATGATAATATCCCTTAAAGCAAGCACATATTCGGATTAGTAAACGTCATGATCATTCATATTAGTTATATAGTTGTTAGTGGGTAAACGAATCCCTTAAATTTCTCCTGATTTCATGCCATTACCAGCTCATCATCAGCCCATGATCATGCAAATATATAAACCAAATATACAGGTCAAAAAAAAAAAAGATCAATACACCTTCATCTTGAATTCCTTTTACTCTACTCAATATTACCACACATGGATATATGCTTACTCCTTTTCCATAACCCAAAGCAATCCTACATAGTGATGGGTTCACGATGATCATGCAAGGTGTTAGAACTTCGTGTGGGTTGGATTTCGGTTCGGTTTCACATCACCTAGGTTCACAACGAGTCAAGTTTCCCATCTGTTACCAAGTTAGAGATGTGACCCGTGTCGGGTCTCTGGAAATCGGTTCATCTACCAAGTTTTAGAGTTGGAGCCTGTGGTTTGGTGGTATGGGTTTCGTTTCGAGTCCGTGGCGGCCTACAAGTTTCTGGTTCGCGATTGGTATTTTGATTGTTCGGGTTAAAGGTTTCGGTTTGATCACAGAAGGTTCGAGTATGCGCATGGGATTGTGTTCTGCTCGTGTTTGGACTCGTGTTCATACTCTTCCCTGATTTTGAGGCGTCCATGCTTTTGTTTCAAGGTAACATTTAAGCGTACATTACTCATTTTGGTATTACAAGTTCTAGTTCGGTTCGAGTTGCAGTTTGTGTTCAGATTCGATCAGTTTCGGTTATGTTTTAAGGTTTTGGTTCTCGATCGCTGGATTTGTTTAGGTTTGGGTTGCGTTTGAATCTTGAATAAATTCTGTTGGGTGTTATCGTGTTCGTGTTTTGATCTCAGCTTGGTTTCATTTTCTATATCGATTCGTCCTCTTTTAGCCTAACTAAAGGTATCTCTTGGATTCATAATAAACTGATTTTTGTAAGAAGAAACTATATATAAACGACTTAGTTAACGTTGTTTGGCTAATCATAAATATCATCACTATTAGTATATGAAACGAATTAATATGAGAATGGTTAACCGATATCGGGTCCGTTATTATACTTGACAAAGGAAGATGACCTTGCATGGAAAATGTCACATGGCTCTTTAAATATATTGATAATGACAGATTAAATTGAAAGTACTATTTTGAAACTATAAAAGCTTCATATAAGAATGTTGAACTAACGCACGCATGCATGTAAGTAGAAATATGAGAAGACTTACATTTAAATATTTCGTAAAGTATAAATTCAAGAGGCAAACAAATGAGTATATAGCTAGACTAAAAGAATAACTAGTTCAATCATTATTAATTTGTAGTGGGTAATTTATGTAGATCATTTGCAAGGATATAAGTTTGGACTTTGTTTAGCGTAAAGGCTGGCTAAGGTACGGATATATCTACTCTCTTTTTAAGCTTCAAGCTGTTTCGTCACAATATTCATAATACTTACTTCTCTTTACTATTATTTAAGAATTATGCGTTGCTTCGTCTCGTATCCGCGATTTGTAACAGATAATCTAAAACCTTTCTTTTAAGGATTCCATGACTTTTGCTCTCTGTATCTATTTTTGCCTCGCTGAAATCCCCTAATATGTTTCCCAACCTAATATTCGTTATTTGTTGCAAAACCTTATTTGATAACTTCGTTGATCCCTTTGAATTCGTTTGATACATGCTTCATTTAAGATATTGCCCATGAATATGAACTTAATCTGTTTGTTTAGACTTCTCTTCTTTTTGAACATAAAATGTTTCATTTCGATATGCTTATATTAACCATTTGTTTTGTTTTGGATGCGCGAGCTACTAGCCATGGAGTAACATGGGCCGCGTCATTGAGGCACCAATGATTGTTGACACATATGTGCCCCGGGTGGTAAGATCAGGTCCATGCGTTCCCTTTCATTTTGTGTGATCTAATATGCACTTAGCCATATATGAGAATAACGGGAGTGTATGGAGCATCCTAGGTACTTCTTTTTAGTTTCATTTTGGTGAATGTATCAGTGGTTGTATCAACAAACCCTATTTCACATTTTGTAGGGTAGCATCTGGAGTCTGCAGCTCCCATTTACATTTTGATATGATATCGATATGATATATACGAATGTTGTTGGCAAATTATTTTAGTCTAAGCGTGTGGCATGCTTAAGACTTTTGTTTCGAGCTCGTGGGGCATTTCCATATGTTTATTTCTATATGTTTTGTTTGGCAACCTATTTCATTTGGCAATCTATGTTGTTTGGCTACCTATTCTGTTTAGCTCTTATGATATGAGATATTTGTTACTCAGGTTATGGTGATTCCATTTAGTTTACTTATGCATGCTTGATCTATATGCTTTGAATATATATGCTTTGTAGCTCAGCTGCATTTCTTTTCCTCGCGGCAAGTAACCAAGGGAATTTAGGATTTGAGTGAAGAGTGCATAGGAGCTCATATTGGACTATCTTGAGGAATTAGCATACCACATCTACACTATAAGTTGTCTAGAAGTTGGACTTTGGATCTGTTGCTATCATAGAAGACCTTTATGTTATAGACTATGTATTTCCTTAGTGACTGGTGTAATGCCGACCCATTATTAGTAAAGTCTTTCGCTTGCATATGTTTTGGTTCTGTAAATGTGAGATTCGGGCCCGTTTTGAGGTGGGGTGTTACAATTATGGTATTAGAGCCAGGTTGGCTCCGACCTGTTGTACCTAAGTTATGACCCACAACGACTCCTTAAGAGAAAGGAGCTTCCAAATATGCGAAACCATAAGAGCTTTATTAAACTGCTCCAAACGACGAATGCCCAAACCTCCTTCATCCTTAGGAAGACATATAACTTCCTAAGCGACTTTAGAATTACCTTTGCGCATACTACCTTGACACCATAAAAAACCACGCATAAGCTGTTCGATATCAAGTAACACATGGGAAGGAAGCATAAAAACCGAAGCCCAAAAGACATGCATTGATCCCATAACAGATTGGATAAGTTGGAGCCTTCTCACAATCGAAAGAGACTTATTTTTCCAATCATTAATCCGATTCTGAACCTTCTCATTCAAATCCTTACGATCTTTAAAAATCAATCTAGATGAAACCAAAGGAACACCGAGATATTTAACCGGAAGACGTCCTTCCACAAAAGGAAGGAAATGGAGAATAGACAATTTAGTGTGATTAAGAACGTTACAAAAATAAGTCGTGCTTTTAGGCATACTCGGGATTAAGCCTGAAGCATCCTTAAACTCATCCAACGCCTCTTTGATTACCATAGCAGAATTAACATCACCATGAGCAAATAAAAACAAATCATCCGCAAAGCAAAGATTAATAAGATCCAATTTTGAGCAATACCGATGATAAGTGAAGTTAGAAGACTCACGAACCCTTCGATGAAGCATGAGAGTCAAAACCTCCATAACAAGCGTAAAAAGATAGGGGGACAGCGGATCTCCTTGACGAAGACCCCCTCCCCTTAAAATAACCATGAAGAGAACCATTAATGTTGTTCGAGAAAGAGGTAGTCGACACACATTCCATAATCCAAGACACCATGCGATCATGAAAACCAAAACCAATTAACACCTTCCTTAGAAAATCCCAATCAACCGTATCATAAGCTTTCTGAATATCTACTTTAAACGCACATCTAGGAACACCTCGATCCAAATGGTAGTTATGCATAATCTCTTGAGTGAGAAGAATATTATCCGTAGAATCTAACGGACCCGGAACAAAAGCAGATTGATTTGGGCTGATTAACCTCTTTAAACTCTCTTTTATACGATTAGCAATTATCTTGCTAATGCATCTGAACAACACATTACAACAAGATATCGGCCGGTAGTCATTAACACGAGCTGGAGAATTAACTTTAGGAATTAGAGCAATAATAGTGTGATTTAATTCTTTTAGCAGCCTCCCATTAATGAAAAACTCACGAACAACTCTAGACACATCCGAGCCAATAATATCCCATGAACTTTTAAAGAACGCAGCAGTAAACCCATCCGGACCCAGAGATTTGTCATTACCCATTGAAAACATAGCCTCTTTAATCTCTTGGCTGCTAATAGGACGAACCATATCAAGAGCCTCATTTGTGGTCAAGTACGTAGAAAACAAATTTATAGCATTAAAGTCATGAGTAATCCCCGGTTGACCAAGAAAAACTTCATAGTGAATAATGAACGCCTTAGCCACATCATCATTATGAAAAACAGCTCCCATAGTATCAGTAACCATGTCATTTGTAAGTTCTTGCTTAAATTTCGTGGTCGAAATTTTTTTAGGTGGGTGGATTTATAACACCTAAGAAATTTAAATATTCTAGTAATATATACGCACCCGTTTAAATAAAAAAAGAATCATAACAGAACATTCATATCTTTTCGTTAGTTGTTACGTACGATTCGATCTAAATTTCGGGGACGAAATTATTTTTAAGGGTGGTAGAATTATAATACCCCTAAAATAATTTAGGCCTAATATTAGTATTCTTAGTAAGTATTTTTATTGATACAACTGAATAATTAACATATATGTTATGTTTGACGTTTTAATACTAAATTATTAACAATTATGTTATGTTTAACGTTTTAATAACTAATTATAGCATATGGATTTTGGCTTTTGAATTTGGAAATGGTTACTCATATTATGGCTTCTAAATCATTGTTAATATTATATGTATGTATGTGTGTATAAAAAAATGGAAGATAAGTCATGGTTCAAGTTTAAACAATGGTAATATATATGCGACGTGTAACCTTGTTGTTTAAAAATTACTTATGGGATTTTGATTAGTTTAATCATATTGATGTATCCAAGTTTTGACAAAAACGCCTAAACAATACCTAAAATCTCGGCCTATATGACTAGTTTATATGTAAGACAAGAAAGGAAAAAGTAGCATGTGGTTAACTAGTACTAGTATTGCTAGTTAGATAAAAAGAAAAGGAATGTGATGAGCTCTAAGTGGGTCAAAAGTCACTTTTTATAGGATGATAATATCCCTTAAATCACGCACATATTCGGATTAGTAAACGTCATGATCATTCATATTAGTTATATAGTTGTTAGTGGGTAAACGAATCCCTTAAAATTCTCATGATTTCATGCCATTGCCAGCTCATCATCAACCCATGACCATGCAAATATATAAACCAAATTATACTTGGTCAAATAAAAGAAAAAATCAATACACCTTCATCTCGAATTCATTTTACTCTACTCAATATTACAACACATGGATATATGCTTACTCCTTTTCCATAACCCAAAGCAATCCTGCATAGTGATGGGTTCACGATGATCATGCAAGGTGTTAGAACTTCGTGTGGGTTGGGTTTCGGTTTGGTTTCACATCACCTGGGTTCATAACGTGAAGTCATAGTTTCATCTGTTACGAGTTGGAGATTGTGACTGTGTCTGGCTTTGGAAATTGGGTTCATCTAGCCAAGTTTAGAGGTCGGGTTGTGGTTGGTGTTTGGGACTAAGTTTCTGGTTCGCGATTGGTATTTTGGTTGTTCGGGTTAAAGGTTCTGGTTTGATCACAGAAGGTTCGAGTCTGCGCATGGGATTGAGTCTGCGCATGGGATTGTGTTCTGCTCGTGTTCGTGTTTGGACTCGTGTTCATACTCTTCCCTGATTTTGAGGCATCCATGCTTTTGTTTCGAGGTAACATTTAAGCGTACATTACTCATTTTGGTATTACAAGTTCTAGTTCGGTTCGAGTTGCTGTTTGTGTTCAGATTCGATCAGTTTCGGTTATGTTTTAAGGTTTTGGTTCTCGATCGCTGGACGTGTTTAGGTTTGGGTTGCGTTTGAATCTCGAATAAATTCTGTTGGGGCGTAATCGTGTTCGTGTTTCGATCTCAGCTCGGTTTCATTTTCTATATCGATTCGTCCTCTTTTAGCCTAACTAAAGGTATCTCTTGGATTCATAATAAACTGATTTTTGTAAGAATAAACTATATATAAACGATTTAGTTAACGTTGTTTGGCTAATCATAAATATCATCACTATTAGTATATGAAACGAATTAATGTGAGAATGGTTAACCGATACCGGGCCCGTTATTATACTTGACAAAGGAAGATGACCTTGCATGGAAAACGTCACATGGCTCTTTAAATATATTGATAATGACAGATTAAATTGATAGTACTATTTTGAAACTATAAAAGCTTCATATAAGAATGTTGAACTAACGCATGCATGCATGTAAGTAGAAATATGAGAAGACTTACATTTAAATAGTTCGTAAAGTATAAATTCAAGAGGCAAGCAAATGAGTATATAGCTAGACTAAAGGAATAACTAGTTCAATCATTATTAATTAGTAGTGGGTAATTTATGTAGATCATTTGCAAGGATATAAGTTTGGACTTTGTTTAGCGTAAAGGCTGGCTAAGGTACGGATATATCTACTCTCTTTTTAAGCTTCAAGCTGTTTCGTCACAATATTCATAATACTTACTTCTCTTTACTATTATTTAAGAATTATGCGTTGCTTCGTCTCGTATCCGCGATTTGTAACAGATAATCTAAAACCTTTCTTTTAAGGATTCCATGACTTTTGCTCTCTGTATCTATTTTTGCCTCGCTGAAATCCCCTAATATGTTTCCCAACCTAATATTCGTTATTTGTTGCAAAACCTTATTTGATAACTTCGTTGATCCCTTTGAATTCGTTTGATACATGCTTCATTTAAGATATTGCCCATGAATATGAACTTAATCTGTTTGTTTAGACTTCTCTTCTTTTTGAACATAAAATGTTTCATTTCGATATGCTTATATTAACCATTTGTTTTGTTTTGGATGCGCGAGCTACTAGCCATGGAGTAACATGGGCCGCGTCATTGAGGCACCAATGATTGTTGACACATATGTGCCCCGGGTGGTAAGATCAGGTCCATGCGTTCCCTTTCATTTTGTGTGATCTAATATGCACTTAGCCATATATGAGAATAACGGGAGTGTATGGAGCATCCTAGGTACTTCTTTTTAGTTTCATTTTGGTGAATGTATCAGTGGTTGTATCAACAAACCCTATTTCACATTTTGTAGGGTAGCATCTGGAGTCTGCAGCTCCCATTTACATTTTGATATGATATCGATATGATATATACGAATGTTGTTGGCAAATTATTTTAGTCTAAGCGTGTGGCATGCTTAAGACTTTTGTTTCGAGCTCGTGGGGCATTTCCATATGTTTTGTTTGGCTACCCATTTCATTTCTATATGTTTCGTTTGGCAGCCTTTTTGTTTGGCTACTTATTATGTTCAGCTCTTATGATATGAGATCTTTGTTACTCAGGTTATGGTGATTCCATTTCGTTTACTTATGCATGTTTGATCTATATGCTTTGATTATATATGCTTTGTATATATGTTCACTAAGCTTTTTAGCTCAGCCGCATTTCTTTTCCCCGCGGCAGGTAACCAAGGGAATTTGGGATTCGAGTGAAGAGTGCATAGGAGCTCATATTGGACTATCTTGAGGAACTAGCATACCACATCTACACTATAAGTTGTCTAGAAGTTGGACTTTGGATCTGTTGCTATCATAGAAGACCTTTATGTTATAGACTATGTATTTCCATAGTAACTGGTGTAATGCCGACCCATTATTAGTAAAGTCTTTCGCTTGCATATGTTTTGGTTATGTAAATATGACATTCGGGCCCGTTTTGAGGCGGGGTGTTACAAGAAATAAGCCCAAAACAATAGCTAACAAAATAATCCAAACCACAATAAGCCTACAATAAGCTACGGCTTATTGGGCTTATTGGGTCGTGAGCTTTCCTAAACATCCATAATAAGCTTTCTAATAAGCTATTAAACAACGTAGTATAATCGGTTATCACCATAAGCTATCAAAATAGTCCAAAAAAATACGACATACGAGGTAAATAACCAAAAATAATTATTCCCTTGTGCTTGTGGTTTTCGAACCAACATAAGCCCAAAACAAGTCAAATAGTGCTTATAAATATGCCAAATATACTACTAACCAAAATAAGCTAAATCGCAAATAGATGTTTTTCAACCATCACAACCACGACAATAAAAATACAAAGCCTTGTTCTCTCTTGTCCCTCATTCGAACCATACAGCACCCTTTATTACTTTTCGCAAAATTTTCGTGTTCGATTTTTAACAAACGCATCGTACAACTAGCTTCTACGCATCATTAGACATTCACAAGTACAAGTTAAATAAAAATTTAGAAAACTTACAAAGAGGGTTTTTTGAAAGCGAGTTAGGACACAATCCGACAACCCAAATGTTGTTTAAATGATAACCCGAATACTAGAATCAACCCAAAACTTCTATGTCTTCATGTTTTTGATCAAAGTTGTAAAATTCTATGGATTTGTATGTGTGTGAGAATCGGACGAGCAACGGAGAGAGGAAGAGAGACAAAATAAAATTTGTGTGTTGTGTGAGAAATTGGATGATTACAAAACCATATAGTGCCAAACTATGTACCAACAAGGGACCATTGTGCTAAAAACTTGCCATCCTTGTCCCCCATGGAACTCGACCGGTTATAGAATCCAAGGAGGCCCGGGATTGTTTCGTTTTGTGTCGGGTTAGCTTAAAACTCAAGTTTCGCCAATTTAAAATGTTACCCAAAGTTTCCTAGTGTTTTTATTAAACTTAAAAATACTTTTCCAAGAACTTAGACTATTCACACGACATATTTCCAAAATAAACTTCCCAAAATTCATTTTGAACATAACTAGACGTGTCGGGACTCGTTTTTTGACATTTTACGCTATTTACGGGACGAACCTCCCAGAACATATCCAACATACATAAAATCCTCTAAAAAGGATTTACACAAGCAACTTAATCACCAAATCACATTCAATCACCACCGTTAACACGGTACTTGTTCTAACAAAACTGACAAAAGTTAAATAGTCAAATGACTAAATTAGAACATTCAAATCTCACAAAAGGGCAAGGGTTATAGCTACTTTGGCGAGGCATCACTTCATTGTGTTTGCAGCCAGTGCGGGTTAAGTTTTGTTTGCTAAGGCGTTGTCGATCTGTGTTTGGATGCAAGTTGAAGATAAGGGTTTATCATTATTACGCATGCTGACATTAAGAAGATGGCTTCTAATTAGGCACACATAAGAGTGATAAAACCCTTATCATGTACTTACTCTTGCGTTGCGTTTACTTATCGTTCGATAAAATCATTACCATGTTGTTTCACTCACAAAGCGATAATGAATACAGTTGGCTTCAGCGGAAGAAATTGAAGTCTGTCGCTTGGCTAGGAAATTGACGATGTATGCAGCCGTGACAGACTTCAATTTTCTCCCAAACGTTGCCTCTTATATGAGCCT
>BQNB010091058.1:0-26976 GCA_026074375.1 Tanacetum coccineum
TGGTAAGCCTTGTAGAACAATGTTTGTTGCTTTGATGTCACAAGATTCATGAAGTTTTTTAGCATCTGTGAGTTCATCATAAGTTCTATCTCTAACGGTTGCAGGTGTAGTTTGAGTTCTGGGTACTGTTACAGTTCCATATTTAAAAGGTCTATTGAGAACTGAGTCAACAAGTAGCTTTCTGTTTTCCTTTCCTTTGATGTAGAGTAGCATACGGCTTGCCCAAGAACTGTATTGGGTCTTGTCAAGCATAGGGGGATGATTGTCAGCCCCAGCTACGATCACATTCTCTGCCAATGACAAACTCATCTTTAATTACTTGTTGTGTGAAAAGATATAAGTTGATCGTTTAGTGATAAGTGGTTGTTATGTTGTTGTGTTATTATAAAAGGTGATTAAGATTGGTTCTTGTTTTAGGTTAAGTCCTTGAAGTACTAGTATTTCACAGGATTTTTTACAAATCTTGAAGAAAACCAAGAAAATATGTGCATATTTCACAGGATTTTACAAATTCAAGACAAAACCGCAGAATATGTAGCATGTATAAATCGCCTGAATTAATACCAGTGTATAAATCACCTAATTAAATAGAGTTGTATAAATCGCCTGATTAAACACCCCTGTATAAATCGCCTAATTAACACACTTGTATAAATCGCCTGAATAGGAGACAAGTATAAATCGCCTGAATAGGACAGAAGTATAAATCGCCTGATTAAATCTAGGTATAAATCGCCTGATTCAAAACCTGTATAAATCTCCTGAATAGGACACAAGTATAAATCGCCTGATTAAATCTAGGTATAAATCTCCTGATTAAAAACCTGTATAAATATCCCTATTTAAAATCATGTATAAATCGCCCTATTCAAAAAACCTGTATAAATCGCCTAATGCAAACCTGTATAAATCGCCCTATTCAAAAACTGCATAAATCGCCGAATTAAAAAAAATACGAACCTTATCTTTTAAATTACCTAAAAACCACACTTTTTAATGTTTTTTCTTGATTCTTTTTGCATAACTAAGTATCCTTAGACTAGATCTAACATAAAAACAGAAACTTTAAAGTTTTTAACACCAAAAACTTATGTTTTAAAATTTTCATATATGACGCCAAAAAGGACACCCTAAACTCGAATTTTCCTAGATAAAAATGCACACACACCTCACTGGATCACCCCATGGCGACTGATACCAATTGTAGGATATCAAATCATACAATCTAGGCAAGATGTATAGAAGAAATCTAGAGAGAAAGAGAGAGATGGTTGGAACACTTAGAGAGAGAAAGAAATATGTAAACTTGTAATATCCAAATGAACCAACACCCTCTCTGTGGGATGGAGAGGGTATTTATAGTCTACATGGATCAGCCAACCCATGGATAGTCCATGGGTTGACCCGGTTAGCTTAACTTTTACACAACAATTAACTACGAGCTATGAATTACTATTTTGGAAGTGACCGAGTCTTTTCTCGATTACTAACATTTATTTTATAAACTCTTTACAAGTTTACATATATAAAGTTTACTTGTTTCTTTTAGAAAACCTTTAATAATATACACCTGTGGTGATATAAATTTATGAATGTGATGGTTATATCAAAATATGTGAAATGATAATATGTATGAATTATACACCATAGTTGGATGAGATGGATGCTTAATGATGCAAGATTAATCCAAACTAACTATATAAACCCTAGCTTTGGCTTCCAAGATCCTTGTTTTATATCCTTAACTAATAAAATCACCCAATACTTGTGCTCTTGGTCTTCTTGTTGTCGAATATAAGATAGAAAGAGAGAAGAATGTGTGTGAAATTTTCTAGTGATGAATGAAGTGAGTTAGGTGTTGTGTTTATATAGAAACATTTAAGGAAAAATTGAGTGGTAAAAGAGGAATCACAAGCTTATGTTTAAGCTAATAAGGTAAATAATATTTTGGGTTTATAATGCCATGTTTGACTGGCCATGGGGCGGGGGGAGAGGGTAATAGTGTTTTATTTACTATTCATATGTGATGTAGGTTTTAAATGGTAATGTGGTGTTTCTAAATGGTAAAACACTTTTGTTTTACTTCTCCTTCTGTGTGCAGAATATATCAAGGCTAGGATGGGGTTTTATGTAGTTTTTGATAGTATAGGGTATAGTTATGTGTGTATGTAAAGATGGTGAAGTGTTGGTTAATTTTTATGTATGCATGCATGCAAAATCAAGCAAGTTTACATAGTTTACATAAAACTTGTAAAATAAAATATGTAGACTTATAAATTATAATCATAGTAGTCATATAACACATATTTGACACAAACTTATGTTTGTTTAATGCCGGTTTACATTTAAAGTTGTTTTTTAATTTACGCGATTTAACTTAACAGTTTCACATAAAAGTAACACATAAGGTTTCAAAATAAATGGTTTTGAGTTTATTGACGTAAAAATGACTTGAAAAAAGTAAGTTGGGACATGCAGGGCAAGAGATGTTATTGTTGAATGCTTTTGGTACTATGTCTCTACATGATCCGATCACTTGCAATTGGAATATGGATACATGTGCAAGCTCTCACATTAATGATTCCGTTTATAGTCTTAGTGATGTTTTTAATATGTGGATTTATCCATCTGTCATGTTGGTGACAGTTATTCCATACTCGTTACCAACTCTGGCCATAGTATTTTACCTACACCTCATCGACACCTTAATGTTCTTATTATTTCTAATATTGTCAAAAAATTAATTTATGTCCGTCAGTTTGTTCGTGATAATAATTGTACTATGAAATTTGATGCCTTTGGTTTTTCTGTTAAGGATTTTGTAACCCATCGAGTTCTTCTCCGCTGTGATAGAACCGGAGATCTTTACCCGGTCACGAACCTTCCACTATTCCTCATTCTTTTCTCACCAGTCAGTATACATGGCACCAACGCCTTGGACATCCAGGGAGTGAGGTGTTGCGTCGTCTTCTTTTTAGTAATTCAATTTCGTTCACTAAAGAGAAACCTCCCATTCTTTTCCATACTTGTCAGCTTAGCAAACACGTGAGGCTTCTATTTGTTAGCTCTAATACGTTGGTCAAGTCTTGTTTTGATGTTGTTCACTCGGATTTGTGGACTTCCCCAATTTTCTTTTTGGTTTTAAATACTATGATTTATTCTTTGATCATTATTCGCAATATGTTTGGGTTTATCCGTTGGTTAATAAATCGGATGTCTTGTCTAAATTTGTGTTGTTTCGTAACTTTGTTCACACTCAATTTAAGTGTGATCATGTGGTGAATTTGACAACCACGTTTTTCATAGATTGTTTGGATCTAATGGCATTCAGTTTCGTTTTTCTTGTCCAAAAACCTCACAACAAAACGGTAAGTCTGAAAAGATGATCCGAACCATAAACAATCTCATTTGTACCTTACTCTTTCAGGCTCATCTTCCTCCTAATTATTGGGTTGAAGCTCTCAATATGGCTATTTACTTACCCAATATTTTATCTTCGCGTGCAATTAATAATGAAGTACCTTACACTCGCCTTTTTGGAACCACACCCGATTATAACCTTTTACGTACTTTTGGGTGTCTGTGTTACCCTCACCTGGATACCACTCATAAACTTGAACCACATGCCACACCATCCATATAAGTGGGCCATGCCTCTAACCATCGTGGTTATCGTTACCTTGACTTTAATTTAAATAAAATCATCATTTCGCGTCATGTTACCTTTGATGAAACTGTGTTTCCCTTTAGTTCTATGACCTCTACCTTGCCTCCCTCGTACACATTTTTGAATAACTCGTCAAATATTATTACCAATACCATCCGTCAAACACTACTTACCCATGACCAAATGCATAATGCACCTAACTGATATCCCTATTGATTACATTACCATTGTTCGTGCATCCACCAATACCGACCCAACTCTAGCCCAATAAATGCCCATACCCCAACAACCCACTTCGCCTCTTCATGTGTACGAAAACCCCAATCCACATACCAATATCCCACCTTCTACCGAAGCCTAAACTGAAATACTTAACCCACATGTCAACCCAAACCCGGTGTCAACTCATCCCATGGTTACACGTTTTCGTGTCGGGTCTAATCGTCCTACTGAGAGTCTTAAGCTTCACGTGTCTTCTATTTCACCGTTACCTAAGTCATATACTGCTGCGTTTAATGATCTAAATTGGAAAAATGCTATGTGACGAGGTGTCATTTTATACACTTTTTCGGGGTCATTTAACCCCCTAAATCGTGCATTTATGCCCAAAATATGTACTTAATCATTCCTTTTCAGGTATTTAGCATTTAGAAGGCATTTGGAGGAAATACACGTGACTTAAGCTCATTTGGGGAAGAAACGGACAAGGCTACAATCCAACACCAAGACTCTTCAAGATTTAAAGTCTCAGCGGCTGGATACGGCGTCACCATTTATACACGACGTCGTCACACTTCATCTAGTGACGGCGTCACAACATTTCGTGACGGCGTCAGCCCGCACTGACCCAACTCGGATCCAGAAGATTCTACTTTATGACGGCGTCACGATTAAAACACGACGCTGTCACAGCGATATTCTTATAAATATAGACTCGAATTAAGGTTTTATGTGTGTAAATTTAGAGTAAAAATAGGGACGAACCCTAGTTCGTTTGGCAGCTTTTTAGGGCTTTAAAACCCTATTGTACCTCCTTTAAATCATGTCTTAAGCAAGTAAGACTATCTTGATCATTCAATATGTCTTGTTGTTTGATTCTTTATTGTTCTTGCTTTATCATTAACATGCTTGGCTAAACTCCTTGTTGTATTCATTTATGATTGTATGAAACCTAGAATGTAGATCTTAGTGGTGTTGCTTCTTGTGATTAATATGCATGTTAGGCTTTAAAAAACTAGCTTTTGTCTGCATCGCTGTTGATATGTCTAGGGAAACATGATTGTGTAGAAAGGATACCATCGGGTAACAGTCTTCATACTACCTTGCCCCTTATATGGTTGATCCACTTTTAATATATTTCAAATGCATTTAATATACTCTTGGGGGCCGGGTAATAGTCTTTATACTACCTTACTTTGTGTTTTGCCTCAATGGAATATTAAATAGACGGCGGGTTTGTGTAATCTGTTCATGACTTAGGAAATAATTACATAGATCATCACAAGTGTGACAAAGCAACAACACTAGGAGAAGCAATTGTTGCGGTTGTCGTAAGGGACTTCTATAAGAAGTTTTACAACTCCCTAGGCAGTGTACCTAATCGTTATAGTGTAGTATAGGCAAGACTCGGGGGTTGTTATCGTTCTCTAGGGGAATAGGTTAGGAAGGCTAGATCACGGTCTAACAGAATTCTAAGGGATGAGAGAAGATTCTTTTTGTATTTTTATGTTTATAGGAAAGCAGATAAAATCATATATTTGAGAGGTAAGTTGGTTTTTAGCTTTTAAACTAAATAATTAAACTAAGCTACTGGTGATAACAATATAATAAAAGATTGTGTTTATTAATCATGTATTACTCCCTAGATTGCTTCTTCTAGTGTTTTTGCTTTGTCACACTTGTGATGATCTCTGTAATTATTTCCTAAGTCATGAAAAAATTACACAAACCCGCTGTCTATTTAATATTCCGTTAAGGAAACGCACAAGTAAGATAGTATGAAGACTATTACAAGGCCCCTAAGAGTATATTAAATGCATTTGAAATATATTAAGAGTGGATCAACCATATAAGGGCCAAGGTAGTGGGAAGACTATGGTATCCTTTCTACACAATCATGTTTTCCTAGACATATCAACAGCGATACAGACAAAAGCTGGTTTTCCAAGACCTAACATGCATATTCATCACAAGAAGCAACACCACTAAGATCTACATTCTAGGTTTCATACAATCATAAATAAACACAATAGAAGGTTTAGCTAAGCATGTTATAAGTAAAACAAGAACAAATAAGAATCACACAACAAGACATGTTGAATGATTAAGATAGTCTTACTTGATTAAAACATGAATTGAAGGAAGTACAATAGGGTTTGAGGCCCTAAAATCGTCCCTAATAGCTGCTAAATGAACTAGGGTTCACCCCTTTCTTTTACTCTAAAGTTACACACTTAAAACCCTAAAAACCCTAAAAACGGATTTGTATATATAGGAAAATCGTTGTGACGGCGTCACGTTTTAATCGTGACGCCATCATGAGTAGAATATTCTAGATCTTGGGCTGGGTCATGCGAGCTGACGCCGTCGTGGAATGTTGTGACACCGTCATGGTAGGAATTGTGACGGCGTCACATGTATTTTGTGACGCCGTCTCCAGCCTCTGAGTAGAAAATTTTGGTGTAGGTTCGTAGACTTGTATGTTTTCTTCTCCAAATGATCCCAATCCGTGTAATTCCTCAATGCATTCCAAATGCTAATACCTGAAAATGAACGATAAGTACTTATTTGGGCATCAAATACACGATTTAGGAGGTTAAACATCTCGAAAAAATAAAAAAATGACACCTCATCAAAATCTCACAAATACACATTTTTAAACCTCTATGTCATAATTTAGATGAATGAGGTAGGTTAACCTTTATAATAGCCTAAACAACCCCAAACTCTAAAATAGTTATTTCAGGCTTTCTAGCTTTCCATATTTCATAAAGAGATACTTTTATTTTCTTTGCAAATATTTACTTACATGACACGCTCTAAGCAAGGCTTCACCCCACAAATTCTTTGGCAAGTTTGCACTGACTAACATATCATTAATCATATTTTGCAAAACTCTATTATTCCTCTCAACAACACCATTCTATTGAGGTGTATATGGTGTTGTCCTTTGATGAATCAAACCTAGTGATTCATAATAGGAAGAAAATTTGATGAAAAGTATTCACCACCTCTATCACTATTCTTAGAATTAGTATGCTTTTTTAGCTCCTTTGATTTCCTACTTCAGCCTTATATATTTGAAATGTTTTAAAGGCTGATCATAGGAATTCACAAAAAAACATAGTATATCTAAAGCAATCATCAATGAAAGTTATGAAATACCTATTTCCACCTCTAGTTAGTTGTCCATTCAATTCACATATATCAGAATGCATTAACTCTAAAATTTTAGATTGTCCATCCACTTTAGGAAAAAGGTTTTCTTTTCATTTTTGCTTGAACACAATTTCCCTTTTCTTTATGTTCACCATTATAGGATAGAAATGCCATGTTTTAACATATTCTTTCCATAGTACTATAATTATATGTCCCTAAACGATTAAGCCATAAAATTGAAAAGTATGAGCAATCGATATTAAAATTAGAAATAAAATTACTAATTCAGGCAAATAAGCAGAAATAGTAAATTTAATGGATTTGAGTTTGAACATGCCACAAAGCATAATCCTTTTCCTACAAATACGCATTACTTTGATAGAAACATTTTATTTGATTCTATCACAGACTAACCCCACATATACAAATGTATTAACAAACCAGAAACAAGATACTTCCTAATGTTAGGACATGAAAACATTCATAAGGGTTTACAACTTCTATCCAAATGTTAATTGGATCACTACGTTTCTTGAGCCAATAACATTGAAAAGTATGATATCACCCATACTAACTATCATCTCCAACTTCAGTTTCATGTATAAGTTTTAGAACAAGTCTTTCTTGTTGTAACATTTGAACCAGATATTCATACCACTAATTCAATCAGATTGTTTGTTGTCACACTAGCCATATGCAGTTCTTGAATCATTCCAATGTTCATTTCAGAAACCATAGCAATGATTTCTATGGTATCAACTTGTTCCACTGCATTTGCAAATTCATTCTTCTTGTTTGAATTCTGATTTTTCTTTTTGGGATTCTTGCAGTAGCATTTAATATGCCCTTTGTCACCACACTTTTAGCACACAACCTCAGACAATTGTTTCTTGTCTTTCTTGTTGTCCTTGGAAGAATTCCATGTGCCTTTCCTCTTCTTGTCATTTTCTTTATTTTTCCTTTTTCCGCCGAATCAACATAATGAACCTTAGACGATGATGCACCATTCTCAGATTCTTTTCACAATATGAGTTTCCTCTTCAATTCATAAATGTTTCAGAATCGGTCCAAAGTAAATCCTCTGAATTACATCAGTTTTTCTTCCTGTAATTGTACCAAGACGATGGTAACTTGGTTATGATGCCCCAACCAATAACTTTCTAGATTTAATATTAAGATTTTTGAATTTAGAAACTAGAATAAGAAATTCATGAACTTGATCTAAAATAGAAACGGTATCTTCTATAGCAAATTCAAAGAATTTAAAAGTGATGAACTTATCCGCCCCTTCCTTTTCAATGGTGTATTTCTCTTAAAAGATTCCAGATTCTCTGTGGGCAGAATTTCATTGTAGTGTGTTATAGATTATACAGATGGTCAGTGAGGGTACTCAGAATGTATCCTTTGCATAGTGTTTCATCTTGTTCACGCTTCCTTTGTTCCTCTTTAGTCATCACGCCAATTGGTGGCCCTTCCAAAACATAATAAACCTTGAACGCGGTCAACATAAAGTTTATCTTTTCCTTCCAATGAGTAAAGTTCATCTAATCCATTCTGTCTAGTTTGATTGTGTCGCTTCTAAACATCCTTAAACCAGCACTTTGATCCATGATTAATATTATTTAAGTTTGTTGGAATATGGCCATTTGCTATTAATAATTATAAACGGAATTGAAGACGTATAATCACCATCCTTAAAGAATATTAGCCCTCACTATTTACGCTGGTGGGATTCGTGACTAATTTCTTTCCAGGATTCGACCTCAAAAAATAAAACTTTATGCAACGTACACAAAGTTCACATGAACATCAAACGTATGTATTTTGTATGTATTGAATTGAATGAAAACGTTGGAATGGGGCTGCCATTTATAGGCATTGTTGTGACTCTTTAAATAATCAAATAGACACCTTTCGTGGCACTTAGTTTCTAGTCAAAAAAAAAGTTAATAATCACAATGTTTTTGAACAATTATGACGTTTCAAACACATCACTTTTGATGGTTGACGAAAGTCTAAATAAACCAATAAAATTGTCCCTTACCACATATTAAAATAATAGAATTTAACATATAAAGTTTGTCCAACACATGCAAATTAATAATATATAACTGATATTAGTACATGTTTGTTTAATACTTTGAATTTAAGAATGAGTTATGCAAATTTTATGTTTATAATAAAACATAGACAACCATAACTAGTCAATTCAAGATATAACAATTGAACACATTTATAAACCCATATCGTTTTCATTCATTTGTCTATGTGAGATACATACAATATCCAATTATTAATGAAAAACCCACAAGTTCAACAAATTTTACACTGTGCGAAAAAGGGAAAAAATATCGCTATAATCACATTCATAAGACACACAATCACGAAACGAAAACGACAAATGATAAACACAAACCCAAGTCAAAAATCAGGAACCCCGCCACAACACGTGATCACCTGAGAACCACCCTCGATTAATGAACACTTTGTTGAATTTTTACAACAATGGTAGAAATGTTGTTCTTAAGTTGTGTGTATTTTGATAGTGAGTATGAATGAGTTTGAAATAAATGTGTGGTAGTTAATATCTAACTCAATGTTTCGCTGCAAAATTTGTCCATGTGAATAGTGTAATGACTAAAAGGCCCTTACGTGAATGACACGTGATGACATTTAACGTACAAAAAACAACGGGTGTTAGCATAGTGGTCGGTTTGTAACAAAAATTCTACTTCAGAGATATTCCCTACAAAATTTTGTTGAAAGTGGCCAGCGTGAAAAATGAAACTTCAAGGACTAGTTTACCCAAATATTTACTTGAGTTTGAAACTTTTGGGGTAAATGTGCAAGTTAGAGAAACCTTAGCCCCAAAAAAAATGACACACACATAAACACCGCTGGGCTGCTGATTATATGTATTGGAATTAATAAAACAATGTCTCAATTAGCAAGAATGAAATCCCTGAATCTTGTATACAAAAAGGTACGTTTTTCATTTGTTATATCAAATTCTTATTATACCACTAGCACTGCAGCAGTCCAAAACCCAATTGACTATGGCTCTCACTTTCACCAAAACCCTAATCCTAATTTTAGGGTTTATGAAAACACCAATACTTATAGAAATGAACCTCACTATCCCGGAAACTATAACAATAATTATCCAAATATGAACACATATGATGGTAATGTTTCAAATGAAAAGTTGAATCATGTTGTTGAGGAGGATGGGCTACGCGGTCCGAACGAGGTACTTGATGCATATTGCAAAGAGCGGCAATTGAAAAAAGCCGTCGAAGTATGAATAGCTAATGCCAAAATGGGTTACTCGTCGATGTAACCCAGATTTTTGTTATTTGATCAATGATGTGAAGCAATCAGTCGCTTGAAACAAGCTAAACAAGTCCTTGCGCATTTTGTAGGGGGGGGGTCGGGTACGAATGTCGATGTTAGTGTTTTCTAATCAGGGGGGGGAGGTTTTTGGATATGTATTCCAAGTGTGGGTCTATGGAAGATGCGTATAAAGTGTTTGATAAAATGACGCAAAGGAATTTGACTACATGGGATACATGATTACAGGATTGCGATATGTCATGGGAAGATGCAATTGAATATGTTACTGAGTTTAAGCAGATTGGATTGAAAGCCTGATAGTCTATGTTTTTATGGGGTGTTTTACCGCGTGGTAGTGTCGTGGGAGATATGAAAGAGTGGTATGTACCTTTTGAGTCCATGAGTAAATGATTATAAACATTGTCCCCACTATGGAGCATTGATAAAGTGTAAGTGATAAGCTCGGGAGTGGATGCTAATCTAATAAGCTTTGGAGATTTATTGAGAAATGCCTATGGAGCAACTTGTAGAAGTTTGGAAACTGTACAGAAGCAAATTGTTTTATGGGGAAACAGAACTTGGGGATCGTTGCTATGAACTTGTTCAGCTTCTAGACCCATCTCGTTTGGATGAACAGTCTAAGGCAGGTCTTGTACCTGTAAAGGCTTCGGACGTTGCAAAAGAAAAAGAGAAAAAGAAGTTGTCGGGCTATAATCCTCTCGAGATTAAAACTAAAGTCCATGAGTATAGAGCAGGGATACATATTTCCCCCCCCTCCTCACCCTGACCACAGAAGTTAAATATTCACTTAGATTGATTAAAGCAGCCTATGAAAGAAGTGGGATATGTACCAGAGACGAAACTTGTACTAATCATGACATTGAACCCAAAAGCAAGGAAGAAGCTCTCTTGCACATGTGAAAGACTTGCATTATACTCAGGCCGCTTTTGACCAGCTCGCTCCCCGTGCACCCAATACGAGATCATAAAATATCTTCGAAGTTTGTGGTGATTGCCACAAATGCACTGAAGATTATCTCAAGACGTTGGGATACTGAATGTTGCACGTGATGCCCACAGGTTTCACCATTTTGAAAATGGAAAATGTTCATGTAACAGACTCTTTGGTGACGATTACTTTTTTTATTATGAATTTGCTGTTGCTAATCTTATTAAGTTTTATGGATGTCGACATATTGTTTACCATGTATGATTATGTTATTAACAATGCTCTTCTTGATACTAGCCATAATTGTGTTTAGATACTATTTTAGTTAACTCATATTAAAAGCTCCAAGCTTCATATTGCTGGAAATTCAGTTTTTTTTAGCAGTTTAGCTTTTTTTGAAATGTGAAATGTAGCAGTGTGGACTAATCGTTGCCAAAGCTTCTATTTTTTATGTGAAAAGTTTTTTTTCATATGTGGACAACCTTACCGTGGAATTTTTGTAGCCATTGGAAAGTATATGGTGAATATAACTTATGATTTATCTCTAAAATAAATCAAAGTAACGGAACTAATTGTCCTAGGATAGGTTTACGATTCTAAAATACATAAAGAATTTAAATATGTTAACTTTCTCTCACTCATGATCTGGCAGCTGAGTCTATTGTCAAAGGATGAATTTAGTAAAGCCTTCCTCAAGACAAGGTCACGCTGCTGGTCTTGTTAGACTCTAGTTTCCGATTGTTTGTGAGGGTAAGAAAAATTATGAGACGTAGTGTCATTCTTGCTTTTGTTTACGTTGTTTTTATACAAAAGGTATGCTGTTCACAGGGCTGTGTGATGGAATCAGTCTTAATTGAATTCAACATCAAACACAGCAGGAAAAAAGATTCCCCAACAAATAATCCAATTCTTTGTGGATTCATTGTCTTGATAATGAAAAAACCAGTACTTGATAAAGTGTGTATCCAGATTGTTTCTTGGCAGATATATTTGCATTCGCAGCTAGGGATGGCTTCCCGATAAGTAAGCAGATGAATGAACACATACGCTAACCCACACACACACACAACACACACCCGAACACACGCACACAACACACACACACAACACTGGCCCACAACACAAGCTTTGGTTCTGCGGGTAATTTTACGCTCCGAGAAACAAAAGCAACTGATATATATGTATCTAAGTACATAGTTAGAGACAACTATTAACAAGAAAAGGTAGTAGTCCCTAACTATATAGTGAAAAGACGCAACTATCCTTCTAACTTTTGATCAACCCACAATCCATCGTGTAAAACTATTGCATTGCAGACTGGGGGACTAAGAGAATCGACATCCCAGCATGGAGAAGATATGGCAGAGTTCACTGATAGGCTGCGACGAAAGGATTGCTCCTCCGACATCTAATCTCAACCAACTCACTCAGTTGTTCTCGAGCAATGGGTTGACACACGAAGATATGGTTACTCTATCTGGTTAGCCATCATTCATCTTTTTCCATTTACTATATATGCTATAAAAACGTATCTTGAAATTATAATATTCTTACAGGAGCTCATACCATCGGTCGATCACACTCTACTTTCCTCATTGTTAACAGACTATAACAACTTCAGTTCATCCGCAAGCAAGGCCGGCTTTTAACAAGTTATAATGCTAGCAGCTATAGCGATTGCCTAGATAGGTTTACTTCTAATTTAATTAAGTATCAAAATGAACAACACACAATGCTAGTTGTTCTTCGAACCGATAGCACCTCCACAATGACAATTAGACTTACCACTGGTGCATATGTTGAGAGGGGAACAAATACCAGTTCCATCAGTAAATTTCAGCTTTCACCAGGTACACATGGGTTCAGATGATGATAGAGCTCAAGAGCTTGCCAAACCTGTAAGTTCTATAGAACAATATTTCGTATCTGATGCTCTTCACATATGAACAAATGATGTTTAATACCCTCCACGTGTGAACAAATGGTATCCATATATTTAGTCGGCAATATACTTGTTCCCATGTTTCCTAATGTTACTGTGATCATAAAAACAAACAGTTTTCTCGTAAGATTGCTATAAATTTGGGAAAAAGTGCTCACGAACTTGGATTTTGATGGTTTGTTCACGCGTTGGTGAATACTCACTTGGGCTTTGTACAATTAAGTTTCTATGGAGCAAACTTAAACAGTATGCAACTTCAGACCCTATAATTGTCGTTGCACTGGTTAAGATGTTCAGTCATTCGAGACATTCCTTTTGTTGTCACACATCTCAAGAGATGGGTATAAAGTAGATATGCACTTGGGCTACATTGAACCATTTTTCTGTTAAATCTAACCCTCGTGAAGTTGAGAATGCTACTTAGATGCTTACATTAAGTTTTCAATAAATCATACAGTAAGTACTTTAGTACTTGTGAAGTGCTTTTCATTTTCACAATTACTGAAATAAAAGAATAAAAAAAAGAAAGGGGGGGGGAAAGGGGGGGATTAGAGAAAAAAGATCGGTTTTAACAATTTCATTTCCACCTATAATTGTTGTTTAGCTGGATAAGAGTATTGATGTCTTTGCTTTGAAGCGGATCAGCTCGTGATGGCACCCGTGTACATTGTGTTTGGTTTATGGGTGATTAAGTTCACACGTGAAAAAAAAATGAAAAAGTTGGGAACTAAAACTCGATTTTCAACAACTTAGTACGAAATTGCGAGAATCGTGCGTGTGTTTGAGGACCAATGATGTAATTTACTCTAAATGTAAGATGAGTGCGTTAATTTTATGAATTTGAAAAAAATTAGATAGTAAGGTTACGCTGTTTAAGAGTGAGAAATGATATATCACAGTTGTATGTTGTGACGACTGATTGAAATATTAAAACTTATAATAATTAAAAAAGTAGCAATGCGCCAAGCACCTAACACAACTTTTCTTTTAACAAACAAACACAAGCTCAACGTACAATATGAAATAATAATAGATTTCTGTATATGAATAATCATTAATGTATGCATATAAATATATGTCCATCTTGTTCAATTGTAGACCAATAATACACCTAAATAATTACCCTAAGAAAAAAAGTTGTAAATTGTGAATCTATAGTGTTTGTACTAGTATAAACGACCAAACAAAAACAATTAAAGAACGTTGCACATTTACCTATTAAGGTAATACATCTTCTTATCTCTTTCTAATCCTTCTCATATTTCCTCAATGGCTCTTTGAAATTCTTGATTATATCGGTAATCTTGTGATAAAACCAGTTAATTACAACACGTTATCAACACGATTGTTCACGTCGTTTATAATTCAGTAAGTTTTAGAAAATCTTTTCAAAGTGAACATTTTCTAAAGTTGATTTCGTAATTGACAAAAAGTATTCATTTTATCAAAACCATTCATAATTAACAAAGACACGCTCGTATAGTAAAGCTTTATAAACTCAAAAAACTTATAAAGTTATACCAAATTTCTTATTAACAATTTAGAAGAAATAGAGCCAGATTTATCTTAATCAACTAAATTGACCACATAAAATATTCTACCATGGACATAAGACAATTTTTGTGACTACTAACTAATTTATCTTATATAACACTAATTTTTATATTGTTATCACTACTTACCTTTTAATATGCAATTAACGTTTACTTTAATGCAACTAACATAATTTACAAATTTAACAATAATTTTATTGCACTTACATTTATTTATGCAAATAACATTTACTTTACGCAATTAACATTTACTTATGCGGTAACTAATTTTTATTTATGTCTTAACTGTTATTTATTTACGTACACTAATTTTTATTCTCATATTTACTAATCTTTATATTTTGTATTTATCATAATGTGTTAACCGAGTTTATTTTTTTTATTCTGATTTCTTTATAAAAACTTTTATAAAATATATATACACAACGGCTCTTTAACGATTATAAATAGAAACAAACAGCTTACAGCCGGTCTATATATATTCGCTATATATTCAATCTTCAATCCACAAAAGTTTTTCACAAAAACAAATCATCCATATCTTATATTAAGTTTTTTCTCAAAGAAGCTCTCAAAGATGATCACCCGCTTCGCATTGTCGTCACCATTATGCTTGCCTTACTTCTTATTTCGCTTTTTTTCACTCCCAGCTCATGAATATGAACCTTTCTTAGTGATGGTAATTTGTTTATAGCTCTCCCACAGTATTGAATGCATTACTTAATGATATATATGGATTTTGATATTGACTCTATTATTTATTCCATTTATGTTTAGCAACAAAATGTCGAACATTGAAAAACTCAAATTTCCAGCTCTTGACATAACTGGAGCAAATTATATACAATGGATAGGATATGTTAAAAGGCATCTCAAATCAATGGGTGCTTTAGCAACGATACAAAAGGGCAACAAATGCACAGAGGAAACCAAAGTGAAAGACTGCATGGCTTCGCAATCTACTCTGTGAGTTACATTCTCCTCTATCGACTGCCACTCTTGTTTACTGTGATAATGTCAGTGCTGTTTATATGTCTGCCAACCATGTTCAACATCAACGGACGAAACACATTAACATCGACATTCATTTCGTCCGTGATATGGTTACCGCTGGTCAGGTTCGAGTTCTTCATGTACCATCGCGTTTCCAATATGCTGATATTTTCACCAAGGGACTACCTTCCGCATTGTTTGAAGAATTTTGATCCAGTTTGAGCGTACGGCCCCCTCCCGCTCCAACTGTGGGGGCGTATTAGTTGGCATATATTTGATTGGTCTCTTTCCAAAATTAGGCTTCTTATGTTTATAATGCTTAGTCATAATTAGCTGTAAATTTAATATGATGAGTTGTCTTAGGATCTTAGCCTTATCTCTGTAAAACTATATAAGTCGATTATTTTGTGAGGTTAATCAAGGAATCAAATTAAGCCTTTCAATAGTGTGGACCACAAGTATATCAAAACGTATGTGACAGTTATAACAGATACAACTTCACATAAAAAGGTATTTACGCTGCACTAAGCTCATGACACCGAAGCTAATAGGGATGTAGCATATAACATGCCAAATAATTTCTTGCCCTTACAGGTGTCCGACCAAAGACCACCTAACTAGTTTCGACATGACATATATCCGTTAGTCCTTGGAAATCTCGAACTAGTAAGTGCTTCTTACCCGGATAGGGATAATTAGTCCCAATAGATCTATTTATTCACTCGCACTCCCTTAACCGGTCCTCCGGTCAAGAAATTAACAGTTCATGATAATTCGGGCAATAGTGGTCTAAACGCTACTTAGGCAACATGTAAACAGGGAAATCTCACGTATAGTACTTGTGTCCAGTTTTAAAAATCAAGCAATGTTTCTCACCCCAAGTTATAAAATATTTATTCAAAACGAGTAAAATTGGGCTACGAACTCACCTTGATTGGTGAATCGAAGAAGAATAGTCTAGAATAAAATCACACGATAACGAACGACGGTTCACAAAGACAACCTATGAAATGAGGGTTTGGTTTAATATCAGAGTATCAACGAATTATGGATAATGCATAAGCATTTACTAGTGTACTTTTATTAATATGTTTACAAAAATTAACGCTTGTGATCGTATAATAATTAAAATATTTTCGTAAGTAAAACGAGTAAATAATAGTATGTATATTTATATTATATACATATAAATGTCTAAGTATATATATATATATATATGTATATATATATATATATATGTATATATATATATATATGTATATATATATATATATATATATATATATATATATATATATATATATATATAGTGAGATTTTCTTTGCAGAATCGTTTTTTTGTACAGAACCTACAAAACCAATTCTACACCCTTAGATTGTTTGATCAATGGCTATAAATGATTGTGCCATTTATGTAATTATTTGAAAGATGAAACCATTATGTGTAAAACTAAAAGGGTAATATAGGAAATCAACAATTAATATATCTAGAAACTGATCACTCATTTAGAATTACAGATCTTCTTTATTCTCTTAGATCAGTTTTGGTTTTATATCTCGTTCTCTGTAACTATATTAACCCTAGCCGCCCCCCTTTTCATGTCCATATAAGAAAAATACGCATCCATAAAAATTGACGAAAAGAAGGAGGAATGATATGGCGTTTGTAACAGGTATATAAAATAAGTGTCCTAAATTCGTCTTAAAGTATTTCGAAAATCAACAAACGATTTATTGTGGAAATCGTTTGTTTAAAATCGATGTTAATATAGTTTTCATATTCGTTTTTCATTGTGTATGTTGTTTCATTTTCTTAGTGATTTCCATTTTACTTTATAGATTGGTTCATATATACAAATCTGAAAAAAGGTACTCGGCGCATAAATGATTTGTGCTGTAATTTTTGAATTGATTTTAAGATGGTAAATAAGATATTCAAAGATAATGTGGGTCAAGTCTTTTTGAAGGTAATCCGTATCAATATTTTTACTAATGTGACTTTTAGATTAGTTCTTATGTAACGATCTCGAATGAGGTAACCGATAATTTTTCATGCTTTTAGTTTTTTTATTGAAGATAAGAAATTGACTCAATTAGTGAAGTTAAAGTTTGGTATAAACATGTGATGATTTACAACAAATACCCAATGTTAAGAAGTTTTGGTATCCATCAGCCATGATAACAAGTTTCGTGATCCTACGACTAATATTCGGGATGATCGTGTAATAAACTTGAATGGAGTACTTTTAATTTCATGTTGGTTTTTGCACACATTTCGCGCTAAATTACTTAGTTTAGCTTAACAGAGATCTACAACACTGTTATTAGTATCTAGATGGTTCGTGACATAATTTATGAAATGCATTTTTAGATGGTTATATGATATTGAAAGATAATGTCGGTCAAGTCTTTTTGTTGATATTTGTGGCTTGGAAACCACAAGTTGAATCAAACGGTTATTTGTTTACTAGTGTGACATTTGATTAGCATGTAAAAGATATATACCAAACTACATTAATTTGTTTAATTCTTTACACATTTGTTTAATTGAGGTTCAGGTATTTCTTATTTCTGTTTGAATAGATTAAATTGTATTTTTAATGTGTTGTCTAATTTGTTTGCTTACGTTTGTACCAAATTATTATTGAATATGACAAAAACTACGAAGGTGATTGCGTGCAAAAAATGTTCTTGAAGCCGTGCATATATGTTCAAGATAATTAATGGATGCACTTATGCTTTTTAGATGGTGCACAAATGTTCTCGTAGCCGTGCATATATGTTCTCGAAGCCGTGCATATATGTTCTTGAAGCGTGCACACATGTTTTTTAATCTCTTGCACATCAATATTGTAATTTAATTGTATTTCATTTGATATCAAAATTTGTGTATTGTTTTTAAGTTTTTGCTTTGTTATGAATTTAGAGTTTACATGTATATGTTTATGTTTTTGGTTATAAATTTCAAAAATTAAAAAATGTAAATCATAAACATAAGTGCAATTACCATTTAAAAAAATAAGTTTGATGTCTAAACAATTCTATGCAAGAAACATATGTAAATTTACAATATTTAAAAAAACACATATGCACCCTAATTTCGAAAAAACATGTATACTTTAAAAGTATAAATTTAAAAAAAAATTAATTCCGAAAATTAAGGAAATAAAAAAACGTTTTTTAAATTAAAAAATTCAAAAAGAAAAATTAAAATGTGTTTTGACTATTATACCCTTTTGAATTAAGAAAAACATTTAATAATATACTAAATTTCTATTGGTCCAAAGTGGTTCTGTAGGTTCTGTACAAAAAAATGGTTTTGTATTGAATGGTCCCCTATATATATATATATATATATATATATATATATATATATATATATATATATATATATATCTATATATAATAATAAATAGTTCTCACTTTATTAAATTCCCATATCTCGTTTTATCTTGTGCGTTTTCTAGTATTTTCTAAGTATAATAATTTATAAAAATTTCGGCATGACCCGTTGGTGTTTACACGTTTTCCAAAGTCGTAGACTTTACTTAAAACCATTTTCAAATCACTTTCCAATCCACTTTTCATGATTACAAACTATACATCATCAAATCTCTTATTATTCGCAACGTCCAACATTTAAAATGAGTTACACGTATAGCGTCTAAGTCGTACACTATTAAATAAGCTATTCGTGAACTTATTCAATAAGCCACACCGTAGCTTTACGCCTTGGTGTATTATATTTATGTTGGGCCTTGGCCTGTTAAGTCTAAAAATGTAGTTTTACTTATCCATATAGTCCGATAAGCAAAACCATAAATAATAAACACGCGACTTAATAATAAGCTATTAATAAGCTCACAATAAGCCACTCAATAATAAGCCGAACCACATAAGCTCAAAAATAATCTCATGTTGTTAGGCCTTGTATGTGGGACGCGGCTATAAGCCCAATAAGCTATATTCGAGCTTATTTATAATACGAATAAGTTTTACCAATATGTCCTTTCACAATATCTAACAAAATATAAGTCGAAACAAAATAAGCTAAATAAATATTTTTTCTTCTTTTCTATACTTGGGCCAAACTAAATAATAAGCCCAATAAGCTCGAAATTATTAAAATAAGCTTTCCAAAAGCTTATTAACATAAGCTAAATACAATAAGCTATAACATATCCCATTATATTTTAGTTATGTTTTTTATACACAAAAAGAACCCGATCCACAAATATGATTCCTTATATAATTTTTTATTATTTTCCGAACCAAAAAGCGTAACCTTTTAAGGTTTATGTAGTTTTAAAATCTTTGTTTTTACAAAATAAGTTATACAACTAGCATGTATGCATCAAGATGAGTATGAAAGTACAAGTTATTTAAAAATTAAGAGACTTACAAAAAGAAGTGGTTTAGAAGGATGATTGATGACTAGAAACAACTCAAATGTTGTTTATAACAAACCTGAATACAATAAATATCAACCACGAACACAATATCTTCAAAGGTTTTTGATCAAGATTGGAAAATTATGAGTGTGTGTGTGTGTTTCTTGGGTGGTTCGAACAAGAGAGAGCAAAAGAGAAGAGAGAAAACTCAATATTTAGTGTGTGTGTTTTATGAATGAGAAAATGAAAGTAACATGTATAAGTAATGCAAAGTTTACTTCACACACTAAAAGTGTATTTGTCTGTGTGCGTGTAATAGCACAAGAGAAAGAGAAGGGACCAAAATGATCTTCCAATCACAATGAAACTAGGACAAAAATGAGTTGTAAATCTTGTCTTATTGAATTTGAATTCAAATGGCATCTTTGGTTACTTAGGGGTGTTGGTTTGGACGCATGCATGCAAGGAGGGGGGACCAAATGATTTTTAATATTTTAAGATGCTAGTGCTATTTGCATGATTTAATTTATAAGCCTTCCATGCATATGCTCTTAGTTTAAATAAATCACGATCCACGCAAGTAACGAAACGAATAACGGTATCACTGAAAATTATGAAATTTTAAATATTTCCCTAAAATATAAAAACGTGGCTATTGTCAAAATACTAAAACGTTTGGCGCCCCGGTTCGCTCTCGGTAACGATTCTTAGGTAATAACAGAACAACTTCCCGGTTAAACGGAAAAGTTAAACGAAACTTTTTAAAATTTCAAAATATCGACCAGAAACGGCTAAATTATTAAACGGAAATTCACGAGTTGTCACATCCTTTCCCCGTTCAAAGAGCTTTGTCCTCAAAGCTTAAGACGTAGCATTGGATTTCAGATTGACGGGATATAGGTGCGGGTATCTCCTTCAAAACTGATCTTCTTATTCCTAGGTGAATTTAGGAATTCCATCTAACCTTAATGTTCGAAATACGACATTGTTTCAATGGCTTGACCTCTCTGTCTATAATCTCAATCGGTTCCTTGATGTAATGAAGTTGGTCATCGATTTGGGTTTCATCCAAAGGAAGAGCAAGTGTTTTGCTCGGATAAGCATTTCTTCAGGCTTGACACGTGAAAGGTACTATGGACTCTGCTTAGTTGTTTCGGGGGTTCAAGTCGATAGGCTATGGTTCCTACTTTAGCTGGAACCTTAAAAGGTCAATCTATCTAGGGTTCAGCTTTCCCCGTTTTCTAAAACGTATCACTCTTTTCCATGGAGATTCCTTCAACCTGAAATTCTAAGGGTTTGCGTCTCACATCAGCATAACTCTTTTGATGATCATGATTACCCAAATCGTGTCGTAACTGCTTGTTGTTCTTGCTAGTCTTGTGATAAAATCCATGGCTATGTTTTCCCATTTCCAATAGGGTATTTCTGGTGGTGATGCCTGCTTCTATGTTCGGGCCATTGGTACAACCGCTTAAGATTATGATATATCTTATCCAATCTAGGGTAGATGAAATAGTTAGATTTGTATGACTCATGCTTGATCAATTCTCCTAAGTCTCTAACGCGTGGTAACCAACTCCTGCTCCTAGTGCAGGGAGTTCTATCAAGACTAGTCTCAACTCTTTGTCCATACCATAAAGGTTCTCATCCTTAACTTTCTCTGTCTTGAGAGATTTTACTTGTGCTTTGTGAATATGTGGCGGTAGGTTTGAATTAATAGTCATCACTAAGGCTCTCACCCTGAGAGGCTTAGCTCGTTTATTTCTGCTTAGAGCGTCTGCCGCAACGCTGGCTTTTCCAGTGTGATATCGAATCTTACAATTGAAATCACTGAGCAATCTTAACAATCTACGTGGTCTCATGTTCAATTCCTTTTGATCTAGAATGTGTTGTAATCTTTTATGGTTTGTAAACGTGGTGTGCTTCATGTCATACGGGTAGTGTTCCTAAATCTTGAAAGTATAAACTATTGATCCTAATTCTAGGTCGTGTGTCGGGTTGTTCTTCTCATGAAATTTCAGTTATCGAGAGTCTTAAGCTATCACTTTCTCCTTCTGTATCATTATAGTACCTATTCCATTATGCGAGGCGTTATAATAAACCATGAAGTTTTCTGTCCGTCAGGAAATGCTGAAATCCGTAGCACTAACAAGGTTTCTATATCATAGTTGAAAGGCTTTCCTCATTTCTTTTTCTTCCCATTCGTATTTCACATTTTTCTGAGTCAGTTTGGTTAGAGGTTTCCATATCCTAGAGAAACCTTTGATAAATTATCGGTAATAACCAGAAAGACCTAAGAATTTTCGTATCGTCGTTGGAGTCGTAGACGTTGCCTAATCCTTGATTGACTCAATCTTGGCGGTATCGACGTGAATTCCTTGACTATCAACAACATGGCCAAGAAATTGCACTTTCAGGAGCCAGAATTCGCACTTAGAGAATTTGGCGTAGAATCCCTTATTCTTAAGCAATCCCAAGATAAGCCTAAGGTGTTCCTCGTACTCCTTATTTTTGCTTGAGCAAATAGAGATATCATCTATGAATACTATCACGAACTTATCCAAGTACGGTTTGCACACCCAATTCATGAGATCCATGAATGCCTCTAGTGTGCTGATCAAACAAAATGGCATGACCTGAAACTTGAAGCGTTCATAACGGGTCCTGAAGGCGGCCTTAGAATATCCTTTTCTCGAACTCTAGTTGGTGGTAACTAGTCCTTAGGTCGATTTTTGAGTAAACGCTAGATCCTCATACTTGATCGAAAAGATCATCTATACTAGGTAACGGTAACGGTTCTTCACGGTTAGTGTGTTCAATTCTCGGCTGTCGGTGTACATCTTGTAGGATCCATCCTTCTTTTTGATGAACAATATCGGAACTCCTCAGGGCAAGGATCTGGGTCTTATAAATCCCTTTGAGCATACGACCTACTACGCCGGATACGGTCAACTCTTTTTCTCTCAACACATAACATGCCTCCGAGTCTCAAGTTATCCCGCTCCAACGTACCAATCCTATCAAACAACTCTGCTTACTAGCAACTATCGATGCATATCCATCACTCCTATTTCTTTGAAGCATTAAAGTTTTATCACCTAAAGGTATACGAATAATCTTTTTATCACGAATGATCATGGCATAGTACCTTGTCAACCAATTCATACCAATGATAACGTCAAAACTACCAGGTTCTATGTGTATTAAGTCTATATTGAGTAGAGGATTCAGAAAACTCAATATACAATCTCAAATGATAGTACCAACTTCTAGATTCTTTCCGTCGGCTAACTCAACAGAGTACTTAGTGTCTACGGTAGATGGGACAATGCCACTTGAAGAGCTAAACTCAGCGGAGGTGAGGCTTCTATCAACTAGGTTCCATGTACTTACAATTATTTTGTCCTTTGCTTCAACTTTAGGTCCATCAAAAGTTTTGTCGATACGAGAATATCATAATTTACGTGAATCTAACTCACAAAAAGGTAAGTATATTGAAGAAAATCTTTTAGTTCTATTGGTTATAATCTAATTAGAGTGATAAGTCTGTTACGTTCTAAGTTTCTAAAATCCATAATTATTGTGACTATAGGGAGCGTGATTCGGTCTCTCGGCTAAGGGTGTGGTGTCTCTATGTGATAGGGATACTTAGTTTTGGCACTCACAAACACGAGTACACATGACCAGCACGACTCACGAATACGCACGCAAAATATTTATAAAAACACGAGTACAATATAATCCCGTTGACAATGTAAAGAAAAGAAAGAAAATAAAAATGGAAAGTAAGGGTAAATTGACAAATTTTTTATGGTGACTACTCCCAGCATAGCATGGTCCTTCCTGAATTATACATAGGTGATCAGGCTATGCATAATTTAGGAACTAACGATAATATGCTCATTTCGTCAAACTAGTGTTACGTTTAAAAATATTATAGGGTATAAACGATATAGTTTATAAAGTAGCAAAACAATTCGTAATAATAATGAAAACAATGTAGTTTATATAGCGACACAAGATATTTTGTAAAATATCAAAAAATATTTTATGAGATGATAGCAAAATAATTTACGAGAAGATTACGTGACGGCATATAATGTAACAGTAAGGGGTTTATAATATGGTAACAAATAGTTTACGAGCTTACAACCCAATAGTTTATAAAGTGGCAAAGTAATAGTTTGTAAAAGACACGAAGTAGTTCATAAGATGACAATGACATAGTTTGTAAATTGACGGCGAATAGTTTATAATGACAACGAAATAGTTCATAAGGTGAAAACGAAATGGTTTGTAAGATGACTGCAAAGTAGTTTGTAATGGGTTAACATAAGAGTTTATAAATAACCGTAAAATAGGTTATAAAATGAAAACGAATTAGTTTATTAAATGATAGCTAGATAAAGTTATGAGGTAATAGTAAGATAATTATAAGATGTTGACAATGTGGTTTGTAGGATGATATCAAAATAGTTTATAAGGTGTTGGCGAAATGGTTTATAAAATTATGGCAAAAGAGCTTATAAACGACGATGAAATAGGTTAAAAGATGAAAAACGATTTAGTTTGTTAAAAATGATCGCAAAAATAGTTTATGAGATGATAGTAGAATAATTTATGAGATAATGGCAAAATAGTTTATAGGACAACAGTAAAGTGATTAATAAGCTATTTAGCAAAACGGTTCGTAGATTGACGGAAAGTAGTTTATAAATAATAGTATTTCTGTTTATAAGACGATGCTAGTGTGGTTCATACGACAACATCCAAATAGTTTATACTAGTAAAATAGTTTATAAAATAATGGCAAAAGAGTTTATGAACGACGACAAAATAAGTTAAAGGATGAAAACAAGTTTGTTTGTAAAATAATTGCGTAATAGTTTATGATGTGATAGTAGAAAATTTATGAGAACATGACAGAAATGGTTTATATGACGACTATGAAATAGTTTATAAGATGGTATCAAAATAATTTGTTAACCAATAGTGAAATGGTTTATAAGACGATAGTAAAATGGTTTGGAAAGCGCTAGTGGAATGTCTTATATTAATGATAGCAAAATAGTTTATAGGGTGACGACGTAACAATTTATCAAATGGTAACAAAATGCTTTTATAGAATGGTAGTAAAATGGTTAATACGCTGTCAGCAAAATAGTTCGTAGGCTGATGGTAAAATAGTTTATAGAATGTCTATAAAATAATTTATGAGGTGACGCTAGAATGGTTCACAAATGATAGTGAAATGGTTTATAAAGTGTTGAAATAAACAAGAAGCTATCAGCTAAACGGTTTGTAAACTGGCGGTAAAATAGCTTATAACGCGACAACTACTATGTTTATAAGACGACACTAAAATAGTTCATAGGATAACATCCAATTAGTTTATAACGACACTAAAATAGTTCATAGGATATCATCCAATTAGTCTATATCAGTAAAGTGGTTTATAAAATAATAGTGAAATGGGTTGCAAGACGGTAATAGATTTGAGGAGTACCTTACATAAGGCAATATAAATTTTGGGTGTAACAGAAAGAATCGTCATAACGCATATATTAATAGGAATTTTAAAATATCCACACAATAAAACGAATTTAAAGGAAAACACGAATGTAGGTCTCTTAGGTAACATAGTCTAAGAAGGCTTTGACTTAGGTCTCACTAGGTAAGGCGGGGAGATTTCTTCTTAAGCATAGGTATTGTCTTTGACAAAATTAGAGTTCTCGCGAGCTTTTCCCTTCTAAATCTGTTTCTTACGGTTCTAATTCTTTGTCTTTGGGCAATCACTCCTGACATATCCTCGATTTCCACACTCATAGCAAGTGACAACAACTACTTGTTTTGCCACAGGGGTTCTTTGAATTGTTGCAACAATGGGAACATTACAATCCTTAGTCATGTGGCCAACCCTATTATAGTTATTGCGCTTTACAAAACACGGTCCATTGTGATGCCATTTACACTTGTTGCAGTAGGGGAAATACCCAACATATGCTTTCTTTTCATTGATTCTAGCAGTGTAGGTTCTCGCTCTATTTGGCCTCTTGCAAGATGGTTGCTGCACACGGTTGTCTCTTGAACTTTCTTCCCATTTCCTCTTGTTGTTAACACTCCTTGCTATTGTGGTTCCCTGACATACGACCTTATCCATCAAGTCGTGGGTCATACGGAGTGTTGTCTCATATGCCACAATAGCTTCAATGGCATTAGCAACTCGTTGTGCCACAATTGGCTCAATCTCCGCGGAATTCATTTCTTCTCTTTTTGCTGACATTTTCTTCAAAATCGAAAGGGATAAAGAATATAAATAAGTAGGCTCCAAAAGTCATGTTCCAAGATGACGTGATACAAGGCGACGGGTACGTAACGACGTAGGTGTTTCAATAGCATGGGGCGGGTGTTCAAAGTCGAATAGTAGGACAATTAGTGGGATCGACGGACTGCAGCGAGTTTCAAAAATTACGCAAAACGGTATAATGTAAAGTCGCGAAAAGTTTAAAAGACCATCGTATTATGCACGATGTTTTAGAAGTAAACGAGACAATTGTTTCACTTGCAATGTCTTAAAATAAACAAGACCATTGTGTCACTCACAATGTCTTAGGAAAATAATATATATATATATACATACATATATACAACTTCCATATATGTAAATGGGGAAATATACGTAAGGCAAACGTAAGCTCATAGCAAGATAGAGCTCAAAGGGCAAAAATAAACGCAAAGAAACATAACGCAGGGAAAGATAAACGCATGGCA
>BQNB010091059.1:0-26975 GCA_026074375.1 Tanacetum coccineum
TTTTTGCCATTTTTGGTCTATTTTGGGTTTATTTGGGTTATTTTAGGTACAAACGGATATGTGTATTTTACACATATCAAACAACCACCCCCATCTTCATCAGCCGGATGCCATCATCATCCCTACTACCGTCGGATTGTACTACCGCCACCACCCTCATACCATCAGCATCATCCACACCGCCGCACACCACCTCGTCACCATGGCTGCAATAGCCGAAACCACCTCCACCAGCCGCTGTCGCCGCGACAGTCGTTGCGTCGCCACCATCTTCACCCCACCGTCACCACCACGACCCAGCCGTTGCTGTTAACGCAAAGGGTGCGTTTGGTTTTCTGTCACCGCGAAAGGGTGCATTGGCTTCTCATCAGATTGGGTGCGTTTGGTTGGTTATATCATCATATTTGGATGCGTTTGGTTTTGTTTTTCATAGATTTGGGTGCGTTTTCCGGGTTTACCAACTGCTAGGATGCGTTTGGTTTGGGCAGAAACACCGTAGAGAGCGTTTGGTTTGCTGAGTTACACCCAAGGGGTGTGTTTGGTTTGGCATTTAACGCCAACAAGGGGCGTTTGGTTCTGTGGATAACCTAGCATTTAGGGGTGTTTGGTTTGCTGTTTAACAGCAATATGGTGTGTTTGGTATAGCAGTAAGGGTGTGTTTGGTTCAGCCCATATAGGGTGTTTGGTTTTACTTGTTCTTTTGTTACTTGTCGATTTCGTTTAAATATGTATAATGAGGTATTTGCAACATGGATTGTTTGAAGAGGAAAACTTTGAGTTTTGTAAAAATGGGAAACGTCGTATAAACGGCAAGGTCATGCCGAAATTTCTAAAAATCCTTATACTTAGTAAATTTTCATTAAAGTTTATATTATTTTAGAAACCCGATAAAATGACAAAGTTATATAGTTTTTAAGATTTTTAAATTGTGATTTTACAATAAATCGGTAAATAAACGAAAACTATACTTTTATAAACAAGATAACTAGTTTAGTTAAAACGCGTAACGAAATACTAAATTATAAAATATTATTTTATAATTCCCAACTATAACTTTTGTAAAGTCTTTAAAACGTCATTTATCTAACTCGTAACTTTAAAACGTGTGTTTATTTTTATGCAAGAACGTTTTATTTATTTAGTAAAGAGAATTTCGAAAACGTGTCGAATTATATTGTTACGATTATTTTTCATACGTTTCTTAAATAATACGTGTAAAGTATTATATGTTGCGACTTATTCTTTTGTTTGTTTGTCTTTCTTATATGATTCGCCACATGAATTATATAATTGTTTCTTTTTCATATGTAATATATACGGAATATATTACATACTTTGTGTATTCTTTTCGGTGTATTTTATTTAACCAACCACCAAACTCATCCAACCTGAAACCTCAATCCTTTATCAGCGTGTCGCGTTGACGTAACCAATTATCGGGGAACCCAAATTCATTATCCTAAGTAGTAGGATATAGCCGTTAAATTAAGCTGCATCTTCTTGGTCGAGCTGTTCCGTTCTCCATTTATGCTGTGATTATTATTTGCATTTCTGCTAGTTTCTCTGCAACATCAAGGTGAGTTCATAGCCCCACCTTTTCTCTTTTAATGGTTTTCTTAAACTATTTTCGGGGTGAGAATACATGCTCGTTTATTTAAGCAAACTTATTGGTTACTACTACATAAGCGTTACATGAATGTTTTTATTAAAGCTTTTACTTGCCTACCACATGATTTCTAATACATGTTTGATACTTGGTTGTTTACTCATGAATTTATTGAAGCTTGATGTGCTTACTATATGATTTGAGATCATCGATTATCTATTTACAAAACCGTGAGTTTTGAACACATACTTTGTTTTTCTAATGGAACACAAGTGCTTGAAGGGTATGCCTGACCCGCTTATGAAATTATCTGCATGAGTTACTATTGCCAAAACATCATGAACTGCTAATTGCCTATAATGGGTGAGCGCTAGTATAAATAAATAGATCTATTGGGTTTGACAGCCCTGTCCGGGGGTATGAATCGGGTCAATGCATGAGTAGTTATTCCAAAGACCCCACATCATGAACTGTTAATTCCCTATAATGGGTGAAGCGCTCAGTACAAATAAATAGATCTATTGGGATTGGCTGAGCCCTAGTCCGGGGGTCTGCATCGAATGCTTTCGAGCGACAACCAGTCAACGACTATTTGTTATTATAGAATTTTAGGATAAGGCAATAATACCATTATGGGGCAACATGAATTACATACAAGAATGTGTTTTAACGTCAGGCTTCGTGTCATGAGCTCAATGCAATCAAGATTATCAATCCTCTTGCATCGTTGCAATGTATTCTGTTGAATTATACTTTGAAATACGGTCGATGGCTGACCTTGTGGTCCACTATTGAAACATTACTTGGATTTCGATAACAATTCTTCTAAATGCTGTAACGCTACTTTTCTTACTGGAATATTTCTTGAACTATTTCAATACTACTTTTACTTAAACCTATGAATTCACCAACATTATTGTTGACGTTTTTGCATGTATTTTCTCAGGTTAATATATTGTTAGCTGAGCATTGGGAGCATTCGAGTCGCGTGGATATCAAAACTTAAAGGAATCGGTTTTCTTCACATTTGATAACTATTTTTCCTTAGATAGACAAAATGAGTCACGATTGAAATCTGGTAATCTTGTTAAATCATAAATTATTGGGACCTGATTTTACTCTGATTTATTTAAATCGAATGTGACATCTTATCAAACGTCTCTTTGAGTCGTTACTGTAACTTGACTTTATACTATGAAGTGCACCGCCAAAGTGTATTCCGCTAGTTGTGATTTTATTGGGTGTCTCACCTAAAATGATTATCAAGAAGAATGAGAGGCGGTCCATTTTCCGAGATGTTTAGATAAGGTTGCAGTGGTTTGGTTGGATTCAGTTTCTCGCTATTACCGCCCATAGATGATGCTTTCATGATTATATCTGGGGTGAACACATTAAACAAATGGTTCGAGATCACCAGCTAATAGCAAAAGGATTACTTAAACAAATGCTCAGCTGCAACACCGGATGTACTGAAGTGAGGATTGATAATCCGAAGATGATGGTGAAATGACTTCCGATGGTGCCTTTTGATCAATGGGGATTGGATACTATGGACCGGTAGGTTGGACTAAGCGTGAGCCTTAGAACAAGGGGTACCAGACGATCAAACCGTGGGCAGACTCAAAATAATCATCAAACATAGGGTGAACATATCTCTAGTTCTTCACATATAGGTAGGAAGGTACATAAGGAGACTACAGGAAGGAGGATTTGGGTACAAGCCCTGAACTGATAGGTCGATGCTCAAAAGGTTAGGCGCGGGTCCTCTGGACCTTGAGTGTAACAGGAGCCGTTTGCCAGATCAGCTCCATGAATGTAACGTGAATAGTTTCCATGATTTGTCGGGTCCGATTGTTTGTAGAATTTTGTAACACCTTCCTATTTGGGTGGTAACCAACAAGAACCCAATGTCGCTTTAGCTCTGCAATTTGCCAAGATTTCGCTGTCGTTTATTGGGTAGTAGAGAGCCCCAAATATACGTAGGAAAGAGAGATCCAGTTTCTATTCATGCACTAGTGCATATGGGGTTTTTTTTGTGAAGAGTATGTATAAGGGATCGGTTTTGGGTGTAACAGGCAGTAGCCACAGCTTCTGCCCAAAGAAACGAGGGAGCCTTGGAGAATATCAGCATTGTCTGAGCAGCTTCAACAAGAGTGCGATTCCTTCGTTCAACAACGCCATTCTGCTGAGGATTTCTCGAAATGGCTTCTCGTGGGTAATCCCGACCTTCATATAATCATTTAAAGCTTTATTTATAAATTCGGTTGCCATTATCATCCGCAACAAACCTGACAACCAGCTAATCAGTTTTGCTGAGGAACAACGAAGTTGTTTTACAACAGTTGATTACAAAAGCAGGAGTCTCATCCTTGGATCTCAAAAAACTTCATCCCATGTAAAACCTGGAGTAAGACATCGACTATTACCTAAAATGTATTTCCTCTCATTTATACTCTGCACTCTCACGGTTCCGCATAAATCCATGTGAAGGGGGTGTAAAACTTCATATATGGGTTGTTAATAAATCGTCTTGGTTTGTGGTAGCTTTCCTGCTCTTTCCTAAGTTGCAGCAAAAACACAATTGGATCATTTTCAAACTTTAACCGAGGTAAGCCTCTTAACAAGATCTTACAGCAAGATCATTGAGGGTGCCAAGTTTTAAGTGATTCAGGCGGCGATGCCATAACCAGGATTTGTTCTTGGAGGCTCTAGACAGTAAGCAAATGGGAGAGGATCTTATCATATCTTCAACATAAATGGTGTATAAGTTCGTGCTACGACTTCCTTTAATAAGGTCGACACCATCTAAGTCTCGGACGAAACATGTGTGCTTCTTGAAGGCAACTTCAAGATCTGAATCACAAAATTGACCGACAGAGAATAGGTTGTGTCCAATTCCTTCTACATAGTATACCCTGGAAATTACACTATCACCAATGAAATAATCCCCATAACCCATAATTGCACCAAAATGGTCGTTTTCGAATCGAACAGTCCCGAGAAGACCTGCATTTGAACAAAGGCGAAAATGGAGATTTAGATACATTGGATCCCCAATTGCAATTAGGGTCAGGTTGGTTAGTGTACGCAAGATTATATGCTACAGGGGCAATAGTTTCCTGTAAATCAGCTGGCATACAGTCACTCTTAAGAGCAGTAGACCTAACTAACGGGCACTGTCTTCCTAACAGGAGAAGTCTACCAGTGGGCTTCCATTGTTTTGTAGGCAAGACCTTAAGTGGAGTATTCCTAGTTAAAGGCCACTGATCTCCTAAAGGTAATAGTCTGCCAGTGGGTCGCTACTGATGACCGATAGTGGTAAACAATTTCCCTGTGGTCTTCCAAACTTGCTTAACTTGCTTAACCCACCACACTTTAGTGGCAGGGGATTGCTTCACAAACATCTTAGAACGCACAACACATTGATCATGATTAACATAAATTAAGCATTTGTTACAAATTTTGCAAGAAGTATTAGAATTTGAATTAATTACAGTACGCTTATAGCTAATACTAGAATCAACATGATTCTTTTGTTTCTCATTCGACTTATTCATCCTAGAATGGGCTTCTACTTATTTCAAGGCACTTTTAGCTGGCAAGGTCCTATCTTTCTTTGTATTGCTCCTAGGCTTTGACCTGCTAGCTGCATATGCACCTTGTTAACTCCTAGTAGAGAGAAATTCCAGTGCATTAGTCCCGAATTATTTTCTGGTGCTCAACTTGTGTTGGTGTGTTATGAGTTGAGGTTTCACATGGTTCGACAAAAGTAACTCGCTTTTTCCTAAGTGAAGTGGTGGAGGCATTCTGTTTATTGCTAGGGCTAAAGTCTTTAGGATACGTGCCTATTACATATTCTAGCAGCTCCTGAGAGTGTTTAGTGTGACGGCAAGCAGATGCAAGAGAGGTATCCAATGGTATTTCCACCTTAGCGTCCTCTATTATTTTGCGAAGGGTTTCTACATTTTCCTTAAGGTGTTTTATATAGTATAGATGCCACTTCCTCCCCCCCCCGGAAAAAAATTATCATGTATCGAAGAGTAATTGGTTCAACATCTATAGGATATCTACCAATGAGCCAGCACTTAGTTTTGCTATCAGGTATATTGGACACCATTTAGTAATTATCTTTAAGTTGAGGCCTTAAGGTTTCCATTTCAGATAACAAAGAGTTGTTCGGTCGTAGTTTTGGCACGTGTTATTTTAATTGAATCATACAATTCCTTATAATGTTGCTTAACTTTTGCATTTTCTGCCCCAAAGCGTTCATTAAGATCGTGAAGGGCATTGAGCTTTGCAGTTAAATCTTTGTTCTGGGAAACTAAGGCCTTAAGGTCAAAAATGGGATCTGCATAACTATTTTTCTTTGTTAATCGAGAGATTTTCTCCTTTAATTCACGAATCGTATTGCCTCGACTTTGAATCTGTTCATTTAGTTTCCCGATCACAAACAGTGAATCAAATGAAGGAGCATCCGAAGACGTCACTGGTTTTTTGTTTCCAAAACGTCTTTGAATTTTGATACTTTAATTGTAAGTTAAGTGTTCAACTTAAAAGTTTGGAATAAATGTTTTATCATTTGAGTCAATGATTCATCATTTTGATCATGTTCTCAGATTAAAATTTGCAGATTCAAGGTCGGCAATACGTTGTTGAGCAATAGTGAAAGCATCATGCATGTCAAAAAATCTAGACACATTTAATACAGAATCAGTTGCAGTATAAAACACATCTTTGGACAAGCATTCAGCAATTATGTTCTCATTTGTGATGATAAGGTTTTTCTGTTCAATCTCACCACTCATTAAATCTATCTCATTCTGTTCCACCTCGGCTTCCAAATTTTCAAAAATAGCTTTCATTGCCCTAACTTCAGTGACCATAGATTTTTAAACTCCGTCAAAATGTTCTTTGAGCAGATTGAAAAATGGAATTACTTCGATTAAGTAACACCGTTTTGTTTGTTCAAACCCCCTTTCCCCTTCAGTTATGCCCGTTGGAGTGATACGCTTTTTACAAGTTTTCTCAAATTCCTAAAATAGTTGAGTAATTACATACAGATCAATATTTACTTGACTTGTAGTTAGAAGCGTTCGAGGGACCAGATGGACCGGTGTATTGGGAGGATACACAGTCGCATGTGGCAGGACAGACAGGGGTGGGGCATTGGCCTTTAGCTCTTCGGCCTTTTGTTTTTCTAGATCTATTGACCAAAATACTTGCTCATGTGTCAGTTGAGTCTGAGGGGTGAATGTCGCCATAAAATTTTCTTTTGAGTAATTAGGGGGTGTAATGTTAACCCTCTTTTCCACACACGCAGAATCATTCATTTTTGCATGCAGTTTATTTCTTGTAGTCTCTGCTAACTCTAGGTATTCCTCAGACGATGGAACAATTACCAGCACATGATGAGTCTTAAGAAGTTTTTCACCATCATATAGTACCAAGGTTGTCCTTTTGCAGGCTGGTAAAAAGGGTCTAGGCAACCTATGCGCAGTTTTAGTCTTTTGTCATACAACAAGAGTAGATTTAACATCAATGTGACATTTGAATGATTGAATCTTGTGAGTGAAGCTTATTCTCAAGTTTATCGTTAAGGTGTTTCAGATTGAAAAAATCAGTCAGTGAATTTGGACTCTTATCAGTTTAAAACTCTGTTACAAAGTCGTTACAGTTTCTCAATTATCTTGTTGTTTTCATAGTTGAATAAGTTGCAACTTGACAGAATGAATTCCTTTTTAAGATTTCTTTTGTTTTAATTACGATTTTGAAATTAGCAGCGCAATTGATATTCCATCGTTGTTTACACTTTGTTCCAGTCAATTCAAACTTAGCACTTGCTCATAAATGGCAACTTTTACTATAGATCTTAAGTTGAGTGGCTATTAGGTCAAGAGGAAACGAACGCATCATCTATCAACGACACACATCCATCATTTAGAGTAGAAGATCACAACTTGGGTACAAACAGAAATATTATTAACCAACAAAAATTGTTTCATGAGATATAACATTTACTGTAACCCATATCGACACTATTGAGTCAATAACATTTGCACTGTTGTACCTCATTATGCATCTTCCTGTTCGTCCCAAATTAGTAACACTATAATCAATAGCATTTTCCAGAATATGTACCTCAGATAAGATTGAGGCATTAGATGGTCCAGCTTGTGGATTTGCTATGTACCCCGTAAAGGACAAATTACCATGAATAAAGACTGAGCAATCATTCATCTCAACATCGAATCAAAAGCATCACATTCACTGCCCGTGAAAATGTTGTCCCTCATTCAGAGCTAAGTCTTGGACTGGATGATTATACCATATCAGCATCAAAGGTGTTGGCCTGTTCACCATCCTTAAAGTAATCAGAATTCTATGGACGCTTCGGCTGAGTGCAGTTCCGTGCAATATGCCCTATCCCATTATAGTTATAACACTTGATAGGCTTTCCCTGACCTGCATTAGCATTCCCAGCTCTATTTTGTGTACCTCCAAAACCTGCTGCACCATTTCCCCGAGCAAAGTACCTCTGATTCTGATTCTGTTGTCCTTGAACATTCTGAACCACGATCTGACCATCCTGAATGGTTGCTAGATTTCGGGTGTTAGATGAGGTTCGAAGTTGGTTGTTTGTCTGTGGGAGGGTTGCTCTGAATGATTGGGTGAGTAGTGCAAATTGTTTGGTGAGGGTGTCAAGGATTTCATCAGTTTGGGTGTATCCAGTGTCAAGTGATGATGGTTCAGCAAATTGTGGATATGTCATTGATTGGACATTTTGAGACTGAGAAGGTGTTGTGGATGATTGATATTGAAGAGACTGACTCTGTGACGGTTGGGAGTAAGGTTGCACACTTGAGACAAAGACAAGCGGATCATTAGTGGGTGGAGTGATTCTTTCAATTATCAGTCGATCTTGTAGCAGCATGCTTCTCATGTTGTTTCAAGTATGCATACAGTTGTTCATGATTTGTCTTTTTTAGGCCTTTATTCAGTTTAACTGCTGTGACAAATCTATCCTATTCAGGTGACATGTTGTTGACAAACTTGGAGTTTATTTGAATGTTAGGCATAGTCATCCTGATATTCCTCATGTCATTAACAAGCTTGTGGAACCAGACATAGTACTCATTGATATTTTCACCAGGAAGCATCTTGAAGCACTCAAATTCATCATACAACTGAGATTCTATGTCTTTTTTGGTGAGTTCAGATCCCACGAGAAGCATTTTTACATTGTCCCATATTGCTTTTGCTTCAATGTTGTAATTGATGAGCTTGTAGATGTCTTTGGATAATCCTTGAAGTACAATGTTGGTTACACGGACATCGGCATCGAATCGTTTCTTTTCATTGTCATTAAGATCGTCATAAGTTCAAACCCTTTATGGTCCAAGAAGAACACCCCCTTCAGGTGTGGTACCTAGTGTGTCCCTGGTGACTCAAAGCTGAAATGGACCTTGATCAATCGACTGAAGAATGTAAACTCCATTTTCCTTTCCTCTACAATACAACCGGATTCTTTGTGACCATGATTCGTAATCAGTCCTATCAAGCATAGGAGGGCGGGTATCAAAACCGGCCGCTTGACTATCATCAAAATTACTAGACATGATTGATTGTTTGTGTTATGATAAACTTTGGATCGGTACAATGATTAGTGATTGTATGTTAAAAGTGATGATTGTTTGTTGATAAAGGTGATATGTTGTTTGTTTGTGATTTGGTTTGGTTTAATTAAGTTTGCGAAATGCAATACACAAGTCTCAGTCAGGAAATCTAGACAAGTCTCAGTCAAGAATTTCAGACAAATCTCAATGTTGAGGATTAGACAAAACTCAGTGAGGTGTCCTAGACAAAACGCAGTCAAGAAGCAAAGACAAAACGCAATGAAGAAATTTTTTTGCCAGGGATTCTTTCCACCAAAACGCAATAAGGGTCTTCAACTTAGGACAAAACGCAGGACACAAAACGCAATGAGAAGGAGACAAAACGCAGTGACGTGTCATGGGAAAAACACAATCAACTCTTGAGACAAAACGTAATCAAGAAATTAATTGGGCAGAGTTTCTCCTAGTCAAAACGCAATGAGGGTCTTCAACTTGAGACAAAACGCAATACACAAAACGCAACCTGTAGTGTTAACCAAAACGCAACTGACAAAACGCAACTGCTGTACTACACTAGAAGACAAACTGTAGTGTACTATTCTCTAACAAAACGCAGAGACAAAACGCAACTAAGAAACGTCTTCCAGGGAGACAAAATGCAATTTCCAGAAAAGCTTCAAATCACCAAAAATCACCCTTTTGAACGTTTAAGCTTGGATTTTCTTGCACAACTTGGTACTAGAAGGCTAAAACTACACTAAAAACACTAACTTTGACACCACAAACGTGAGAATCAAAGAAAGCCAATGTGAAAACCATAAACCTTCAAAAACCAAATTTTTGATTAATTCTTCCAAGAGAAACGCACATACAATCTAAGTAATCATCCCATGTGCTCTGATACCAATTGTAGTATATTGGAAATCATAACACAATCAAGGATTGGCATGTAGGCCGATTTCTAGAGAGAGAAAATGGGAAGTTCTAGTGAGAGAAAATCACTTAGTGTGTGTTTGTTATACAATGAGCATCTAACCCCTCTCAATGGCTGAGATGGGGTTTAATACAAGAGTTTATGTGCCCTAAGTGGGCTATAGAGTGGGCTAACATGTGGGTAAAGACCCGGCCCAATGCCATAAGTCATACGATAACTAAACGATTAATATTAAGACTACGAGCTAACCTATGCTAGACATAACACGGGGTGACCGAGTCTTTTTCATGATCCTAACATCAAGTACTCAGAAACCTTACTTAAAGTGTCCATCCCTTAAGCAAATTTAAACTATAAAACAAACATAGAATCACAAACCAAATTATTAACTTTTGGGTTAGTCATAATCAATAAACCACATAGCTTCAATAAAACTAAGATAAATAAGCATTTAGATATTTCCATAACTGAAACATAGCTTGCAAACAACTAAAAAAAAATCGCAAAATCGCCCTTACAGCCGAAACGAGCCGGCCAGCTCGGCAACTAGCCTCTCGACTAGCTGCTCGACGTACCCAGTGGGTGTTTCAGCTGGTCCGGCTGCTATCTTAGCCGCGCGACTGGATCAGTCTGAGACTAAAAAAAACTTTTTTAGAGATTTGTAATAAATAATTTTACCATTAGCTTTATAAAGGTGACAATTTCAAATTTAGTGACAAAACTTGTTATAAACTTTATTTAAATATCTTTTATTAAAAACCAAATAAGCCTCAAGAGTTAAATAAGCACAAACCAAAACACTTTAACACATGCCAAATAAGAACATAAGATACTTCACTTATTTTTTTTAACACAAAACAAGCATACGGAGAACTAACAATACGAGCATGGATTTCAAACTAACAAATTAAAATGCACATGACATTTCTAACAATCAAAACCTTCCTAAGCATTCATAAGAACACATTTGCAACCAAATAAACAAGCACTTAATCCATAAAAATAAAAAAAAATTACTTCGAGAGCACGAGCCAGCCAGCTCGGCATCTAGCCACCCGGCTGGCTGCACCTGCAACTGCACTTTTTTTATAACTAAGAATATTTAACAAAAACATATCCGCTACCCACTGGTAATGATTAAACCACGAAAAGAACACAAGTCCCTTGTAGCGGCGCCAAAAACTTGATGCTTGGTAGCGGGTACAAGTTTTACATGTATATTCACGACTTATTAATCAACCAAAAATGCATATGAGCAAGTATACTCGTTCATTCATAGTAAAGTTAGGTAAGTTGAGTTCGTTCCACGAGACTTGGTGATAATCATTACATAGTAGCGAAACAAGCAAATAGGTTGTCACGATCCCTATTACTTCTAAATTCAGAAAACGCTTCATACTAAATTCATTCATTGTAACAACAATACTTGTGCTAAAAATCCATTTCATTGACATAAGAGTTTGGTTTGAATAATTCCTAAAATAAGGCACATAGCAATTATTCGAGACTGATAAAAGTTTGTTGCATCTTACCGGCTCACAACCGATGTTGCAGCCTTCTAAAAGGTCAAGGATTTCCTTAGTTTAAAAGAATGCATAATTATATTAAGTGTAATGAACGTGATTTAATAAATATAGGGAAAATCTCTTTTTCTTAAATTTAAATATGCTTTTAAACTAAGACTATTACATTTAAGTTGTGATTTTATGCATAAACGAGAAATCCAAGGGTTTTGAAACCGAAGGTCCGTGAGTCCCGATACTAGTCTCTGTGGGGTGTCAAAATCCTGGTCACTTAGCCGCAAGGTTGGGATATGCCGAGACGAAAGTCGCTACATGGGATGATCTCGCCTTCAAAATCATTACTTTTGGGTAGAATGTGAAGCATAGAAATTTTGCAATACATTTGATCTATGGTTGAAATTTGAAATTAGCACATTTACCTAAGATATAATAATTGTCGGGAGCGAAAAGTTTTACAAGGTACAAGTATGAGTAGTGTTAGCATCTGAACTTGTATTTAACGGTGATTTCATTTTTAAGCTTGGTTTGGGACAAGTGAAAAGTCGGGGACGATGAATTTATCTTTTTGAGTATTTTAGGATTAAAGTGCTTCTTATTTCGTGACCCTAAGAGTTATGAAAATAACGAAAGTCCAAACATGTAGTTAGTTTCTTAAAAAGAAAAGAAAAAAATGAGAAAAAGGAAAAATACAAAAATATGTGTGGGAATAAGAATGTTAGATTATAAATTGGTCAAAACGGACTTTTCAAAACTGGTTATGAGTCTTAATTCCCTTTTGATGCACACTTAGCTACTTTTCGAGGAAATTAGTCAAAGAGGATTGAAATTCTTGTTTTTCTATAGTTTGGTGGGCGGGGGGGGGGGGGGGGGGGGGGGGGGGTTGGGTTGGGGAGGGGGCATTGCCGTGAGGAAGCTGAGCAGGCAGATGAGTTTAGTAGTGGGGGGGGATTTTGGTATGTGCTTAAATACACATACTTTTTACCTAATAAAACGACCCCAAATGACCAAAAACAGACATAAAATGCAAAATATATGCTTGTTTTGTTGTTATGTACAGTAGCATAGTATCAAATATCCTGCAAAAGGACAAAAACAAAGCCAAAAACGATAAAATCGAGCACGGGAATGAAAAGAGCGTGAAAAATCAAGGTCAAAGTCAAAGGCAAAAAGTCAAATCAAAAAGTCAAAGTCAAAGATGAAGCCGATATCGAAGAAATACTTAATGGGCCAACCCACACTCATCAAATGGGCTGGGTCAGCCCATTAAGCATATAGAAGACTTAACTTTTAACATATTATAATAAGTCATGAATCCTACTTTGGCCCAAACCATTCACCTAAGCCCCAAAAACCCACTTAACCCGATGCCGTTTAGCCCTAACACCTTAACCCATTTAACAACCACAAGTCCTTAACACCTTACATCGTTAGTCCTCAAGGACTAACATTGTTAGTCCAAAAGGACTAACGATGCAACAACTTAACAATTTCATTAACACCCGTTAACCCCCTATATCAAAACCCATTTCCCGCCCTTTATACTATTCACTGTCACTTTCCCTACCTTCCCCTGCAAACCGACAAAACAGTGTCACACCCCTTAACCTCTACCCCACTTCACAAACTGCCATTTCTACCTTGGCAATCCCAATTGTTCTAATTGGTTGATGAACAGGACAAGGATTCAATGGCTCAGATTATACAACTTGGGGACCAAGAAAATTGGATGGCTTTAATGATGGTTCACCTCGTCACACACAACAAACAAAACAAACACCACAGGAGCTTGTATTCGGTCCTATTATATATGAAGCTAATCTCTTAGTGAAGCACATCTAGTGGTAATAAGTTTAGGAGTAGTGTAGTTTTTCTTTTATCAGTATTATTTACTGCTTATTTTACCTTTAAATTGTACTTTCCTTTTTCAAAGCCGTTGTAAAACTTTTAAGTAGATGAAATTTTTAGTTTTAATGTTTTACGTTTACCTTGTTTTACTCTTATGCTTTTATGTTAAAAAGTGTTTCCAAGTTAAATTTTTATAAGCTCTTTAAGTTCTTATAAGTCACTAAGTTCTGTTTCATACATTCAAAGTTTTATGGTTTTAAGCTTTATGGATGATAAGTCAAATTTGGAAGGGCTTATGGGTTTACTAGCTTATCTCTGATAAGCTATAGCTAGTAGAATAAGCTCTTTTGAGCATTTCTGTCCTTGTTTAAGCAAAGGACTAAGGTACACTCTCATTTTCATTTTTTTAGCTTATTTACTGTTCATTTGCTTATTTATGCTTATTATTTTCTTATCTGCTTATTATTGCTTAATGTTGCTTATTTATGTTCATTCTGCCTTAGTTTAGCTTAATGTACTTAGTTTATAGCTTATAAATGTTTAGTTTGAGTTTTCTTAAAATTTGCCCATTAGTAGTCATATTAGCTTAGCTTTCTGTTTAGTGCTTATTAGTGTTGTGCTCAAATTAATTTAAACCATTAAATCCACAAATTTAGATAGTTGAAATCCGACCAAGCTTTACACATGGGCCTTTTGGGCTAATATGTTAATCACTTAGTAAGATCACAACTCAAAGCAAACAAAAACCTCCTTAGCTAAGACATCATTGGTTCACTTGCCCCATAAATGACTTTCTTCTCTAGCATCCCACCGTCATTGGGTAAGTGCTAAGGCTTTTGACACCCCATCCGGAGAATAATAATCGAGAGGCATGAACTTCCGATGAAAAAGCCTTGTATGCTTTTGCAAACGTTGGTTCAAAAGAAGACTTTGGTTTTAGAAAAGAAAACTTTTACTATTTATTTTCTAACTTGCAACATTATTATTACTATATACATTATTAAGTGCAAGGAACGTATCACTTTTCTTTTTGACGACACATCGCCACGCCTCCGACAAGAGTCCGTATACTTATTATGATACCAACCCTAAATATACATCCTCCATCCTTTCTTTCGATGTCACATCGGGAGCGAACCGACAAAAGCCCAAGTACTTTATTGCGATGGAGTTTTGTATATAATTTTATTAATACTATAACTTGCATCCTTTATTCACCAACTACATTTTTTTTTTAAATACACAATTATTTTTGCCAATAGAAAATTTTCATTTTATAAAACCAAAGTATAAACTTGAACTAAAATTCTTATTTACAAATGATGTCGACTTCATCATCGATAATCTTTTTCTGCTGAATATGTTGATTAGAACTTTTAAGATAAAACTATAATTGTCAAAAAATGAACGAGAACACGTATAATTAATCATTTTTAAGAAACTTCGGGGAAGAAAAACCCCAAGTTATCTTATTAGCCTTAAGTTTTTTCCAAATAAAAACTTTGTTTAACATACTAATTCCGTAATCAACATTATCATTCTTATCCTTTGCAATTTAAAAATCTCTAATAAAGGAAATTCGCAAATACTTAGCCTATATAAAACCCAACCCGGCATATTTTAAAATCTACTTGAGAAATAGCACAGTCATCATTTACTAATGATTCACGTCTAGCATGTTTAAAGTCTTACATGAGACAGCACATAACTATCATCCATTAATTGTTAAGAGGAGGAAAGCTAGAACTCTACACGTTCGATCGGGTCAAAAATTACTTTTTATTCTTACCAACGGAAAACCTACATTCGTGTCTTAACACTTATTTTTAATCAACTACTAAAAAAAATTTAGTATTTTTTCATTTTTTACTACAAATAAGAACTTAAAAATTTAAATTTTTTGCGGGAAAACGGGTACGTGAGAACAAAACAATAAGCAGGTAACATCAAATCGATAGATTCCCTCCCCAACTAAAACGAACATTGTCCTCAAAGTTTAAGCCGTTTCTACGAAAATCCTAAGCCGTTATGAATTATGCAAGATAAACGTGAATCGATAAGATGAAAGGATATCGGATCTCCCCAAACTAATTTCAAACAAAGGATAGGAAGCTCGAGTGAACCGGGACACAACACCGAACACGAGAGGCTTCAGAAATTGTTGGTTCAATCCTACAAAAATCACAACAAACAACAAACGACGAAAACCGAAAGAGTACAAGCCTCTTCACAATCCAACAACTTAAAAATAGAAAGAAGAAAATGGATAAGCATGGGGTGAACTCCCACGAAGCAGCTTGTTTTTGGTTACCGAGTCACAAGCTCGACTTGATCCCTGAAGTAAATTGTCCTTAGGGAGAGCAATACTTAGAACAAGAAACTTTCGTTGAAAATGCCACCGGCTCTAGATAAGAAAATGGAAAGGTGAATGATGCCGGGGTCAAAAATGGGTGTCCTTCTTCACTCCCGAATGAGAGAAATGAAGAAAGAAAGAGAATGAAGGTCAAATCTGAAACAAGGGTGGGAAGGGTGGGTAAAATATCGGTCATAAAATCATCGGGTTTAGAAACACCCTTAAACACTTTGGTTATCAAAATACCTGCTTCGGGTTTCAAAAACATTTCTCAACAATTCGGTGTTCCGGTGGAGGACGAGGAATTGACGGATCATCTTGATGGTCAAGGTTAGGTAACTCATAAGACTAAGATATTCCCCAAATTCACGATCATTCCTTGAAGGAAGTGTTAAAAGTTCACCGGCGAACTCATGGTGAAGAGGATTACTTCTTGAGAGAAACCGGTAATTGAAGATTCATTTTGTTCTGGTTCATGATCGGAAATCACTTCGGAAGCGAGATTATGGGTAGTATCATCACTAAGCAGATTATCAAGAAAAGTTACGTCTCCTTCTGAATCGAAATAACCTTCCTCAAAATTAGAAGAAACTTCCATAGCTAGAAAAGCATCGATCTCATCAATATTGTCTTCTGGAGCAAAACACTCAACCTTATCAGACAAAGGTGTGTTAAGTAAAACTGGTTCATCGGAAACGTTGGAATTCTTGATCTCGACATCTTCTTCCATTTCATCAAAAAGAGGATTTATGGTGCTAGATTTGAAATTTTCATCAAATTCAAAAAGAGGATTTGAATGATCTTGAAAATTTCCTTCTTGAATATCTTTTTTAAGAAGAGTGAGTTCATCGGCGAACTCCTCAAGATTATCACTAGTCTTCACCGGAGAAGAACTAGGAGAAGGATCATCAGAATGAGTAGTGGTACTGCCACTAAACGGATCATCTTTTGAGAAATCGATGACAGAAATGGCGTGAACAAAATGCTTATTTTTCTCAGATTTATCGGCATAATAAACAAGTTCTTCCTTTCCTACTTGTAAAGTCAATGTTTCTTATGCGACAATCAATCCCGAGAGTCTTTTGCGGTGCGAAGGAAGGTGTGCTTCCTAAAATAATAGGCCCTCATGGGTCTGGTTCAAAGTTGAACCACTGAACCAAATCAGCAAGAAAAGAGAAAAACCCATCCACCCCCAACTCTAACTACAACATCCCTCGGCATATGCCCTTGGGTGAACGTAATGGAAACCGATATGCAACCCGTCCGATGTCATCACGAAGTATGAGTCCAAAGCATTCAAGCCCAAGGTTGCATTGTAGATAAAATGATGTAAAAGAATTTATGCCTACTTCAAAATCGGCAAAAGCCACTATTCCATCAATGTTCCTTGATAAAAGCACGATGGACAAAGAAATTTTCCTGTGACTCCTCGAGCTTCTCGAAACTTTGTTCCTGATGAGTAGCAAACACATTCAGCAATTACGGTTTGTGCACACTGTGAACTAGCGTGTCACTCTAGCTTCTCTTCTGTTCTTTAGAGCATACTAGCTTAACCATTTGTTGAACTTTGGCATTTCGAACCAGAGCATCCTTTCGAACCCCAATCTCATAAACGAATGTTGTTTTCAACATCTTCCAAGAACCGCTATGTTGAGCACTTGGTTTTATTCGTTCTCGCCGGAACCTCTTCTCACTTTCAATCCTCGACGGGATAATGGGAAGTTTAGATTGATACGAATTAGGTCTTTGGAGAATTAAGATCTTGAATTTCAATGTTAACGGTTTTCTTAGCTTTTGGTTTTGGAATTTCCTTGAAAATGGAATCTTCCTTTCTCTGGTGCGTGGGTACTTGTGCGGTACTTTCCTGAACTTGGATAATGCAACTTTTGTCATTACGACTCCTGGTTTTTTGTTGTTGGGTTCCTTTGAAGAATAGAAACAACGGGTGTAGGCACAATAGGAGTCAAGGTCCTTCACAAGTTTTAGTAACCCACTCTCGGTGGTGATAGCATTATTTTGCTCCACGTGGTTAGTTACAGTTTGATTGGAAGAGTTCCTGAAGTAGAGGGCAATTTTGAAAATATTACCAAGACTTGTTAACCAACTCGTAACATTAGCCATTTGATTTATTTGCAAATTGTTGACCCGTGAATTTTGAACATTCTTCAATACCGCATCGTTTGCCTTAACGTAGTTTTCAAAATCCGTTTTCGAAACACCTTGAATTTGGGGCGTAAGAGCTTGATATGGTGGAACTTAGTAAACCGGTGGTTGATTGTTTTGACGGTTTTGGTTGAAATTGCCTCCACGGTTTTGATTCGAATTGAAATTGTTTCCTTGATATCGGCTTTGGTTTCCTTGGTTGTTTTGAACATTTGGTTGATTAAAACCGGGTGGTCTCATTTGATTTGCCAAATTAGGAGGATTTCTTTGAACAAAGTTGCCAACGGCGGCGGTTTGTTGGAATTGATGAATGTTATCATGAAAAACGGGAAATTCATTCCTTGTTAACGGACAATTGTTGAAATTATGGTTTGAACCACATGTAACACAAACTTCCTCGACTGCTTTGACGGTAGCAGGAGTCGTAACATTCTTTTCACTAATCATCTTTTCTAATCGGCTCATTCGAATATCCATTTTATCTTCAAGAGAAGCGGCGAGTTGTTGAAATTCAAAAGAATTAGAAGGTGTAGAAGTAGAAAGAGGAGCATTCGTACTCACTCTTGGTTCAATTGCACGACTTCTTGAATAACGAACCTTGGATTTACTCTCAATAATGGCTAAACCATCACGAGGCATCTTATCTAGAAAATTTCCACCCGCGGCGGAATCTAAAGCATCTTGATCATTGGTATTCAAAGAATTGTAGAACGTATCAAGTTGATGTAATTCCGAGAAACCATGATGAGGACATTGACGAAGAAGTCCTTTGAAACGTTCCCATGCTTCGTTGAAAGTTTCATTTGGTTTTTGCAAGAAAGTAGTGATTTCATTTCGAAGGTAAGTTGTTTTCGAAGGTGGAAAGAATTGGTTTATGAATTTCGAGACAAGATCATCCCACGTTAGAATCGATCGAGGTGGTTCTTTATCTAGCCAAGTCCGGGCTTCACCTTCGAGAGAGAAAGGAAAAAGCAAAAGCTTAATCGACGTATTCGGAACGTCCGGATGTCTAAACGTAGAAGTAACCTTGTTGAAAAATCGGAGATGATTATGAGGGTCTTGCCTACCCGTAAATTGATTACTTTGAACAAGATTAATCAAAGTTTGTTTGAGTTCAAAATTGTTTGCATTTATCGGTGGAACAACAATTGCATCTTCGTATCCCTCGATGGGAGCTTGTAGCATTTGAGCCATGGTACGATTGTCGGCCATTGGAAACTCGGGTTCCTCAACAATAACCGGTGTTATTTGTTGTTGTCGACGATTTCGATTACGAGCTTGAGAACGAGTGCGCATGCACTAAAAATAAAGAAATTAAAAAGTAAACAAAAATTACACTAATATATTTTTTTTTTGAATTTTTGAATTTTTTTTTTTAACAATCTATTTTAAACGGATACACGGAAGACAACTTAAACCAAATAATCGAATTACTTCACGGTAACTCTTAAAAATTGCTTTTTAAGATGAGTCGTACCTCGTAAATGACACAAATGGCAAGTTTTTGAATCTTTGGTTCGATTTGGGAACTTTTCAAGTTCACCGGAACTTATTTATGATAATACCTCAATTGAAGGTATTATATGTTTTTTATTAGTTTCCCTGCTTCTTCTTATATATTGAATAGATACGCAATCTTGTGATTGTAAAGTTAATGACAGTAACAATTTGTAAAATATTGAAGATGTTTAACCACATGGGAGTTTATATATGACTACTTTATGAGAATAAATCGACACAAAATTTTGAATGTTTTTTAAAAGATTTTATTCTCAGGCTGCACAACTATGTTAATTTTATGACTAAAATGCTCTATATAATTTTTAAACATGTTTATGTTTCGTAAGAATAAAACTGATTTTAAAATTAAACTGATTTGTACTTCTATCATTCAGACATTTAAAAAGTAAAAAACAAACAATATTATTTCATTCACATTCAGACATTTACGCATCAGATAGATGTGCGAGTCAGATTCAGATTCAGAGCCTCTTAATAAACAAACAGCACGTAAGTTGTATTTTGCCTTTGTTTTAAAGGAATGATATAGTTTTGACCCGTTTAAAAAAATTCATGTTTTGACCCGTTACTTGACTTCCCAATCTGACCCAGACCATTTCTTTGTTTTTAAGGAATGAGTTAGATGGTTAATAAATGATTTAATTTTCATATAACAGAAGGGGGCAGTAAGATGGGAGAATGATTGTAAGTTGTATTTTGCCTATGTCATAAAGAAATAATACAGTTTTGACCCGTTAAAAAAAATTCCCTTTTAAAAACCTATGCATTAATTTAACAGTGCAAATGATAATATTTTATTAAACATAGTGGCATCCGAGTTGATTCACCTAGAAGATGAGCGGAAAGCTATCAAAGGTTGGTTTTAATACTCATTCGATCTCCTTGAATTGATTGTTGTACCCAATCTATATGGAAAAGTTTCTACCTCAGCTGCATAACTATTGTTTTATTTATCCACCTTCTTAGAAAAGTGCAGCATCCTTTATCAACAACGAGTTAGTAACTTTAATCGTGTATGCTTGGAGGATATGTTGCTGCTATGCCTCAGCTTTTTGGGTAACTAACTAACTAGATGATAATTTAATCATCTTTGTGTTACAACTTTTGAGTGTTCACGTATGTAGAAATGAAGGGGTGTTTGGAACAAGCATATGTGGAAATAAAGCGAGTTAGGATCGAGCACCTCAGTAACATGTGCTTAGATTAGTCAATAGGGAGTGTTTGGATCAGATTATAAATGTACAACAGGCTTTTATAACTAAGGTTTAGGAGAACTATTTTATTTGCTTCTCCAATTTGCTTTAATATCCTAGACGATAAGCAGGAAAATGTGCAATCCCAAACATCCTGTAATTTCACATTTAAAAATTAGTAAATTGTACTTTAGTATGACTTTTTGCTTGCGTATGAGATCAGTTAAAACTATTTTCTATATAAACCACCTCTGATAGCATATGTTAAAAGATTTATTATTACTTAATGCTTTGAGAATGAGATATGTTGTCTGAATTAAGCATTTTTCGTATGTGTATTAATATATTGTTTTACTAATTGTAGTACGGTCCGGTCCAACAGCTCGCATCAATTTGAGAGTCCTACCAAGACCTCCAGGTTATGCTTTTGTCGGTTTGTATGTAGTTGTTGAGTGTAGAACCTGAAATGGAAGCAAAGATTTTCGGTCCAACATTACGCATCAATTGAATCTAACTCCATAATTGTAGAGGAATGTGGAAGCAAAAAATTTCTGCAGATGTTATTAGATCCTGAAGGACAGAAAGATGGTCCAAGAGCTTTAAACAAAGATCAAATAAAGGCCTTACTAATGGTAAGTTTTTGAAGAATTATTTTAGTTCCATACAAACCTACAAATTAAAATTACTAATACTACATGCAAAATCTTTTAACAGGACATTGTGGTTGCAGTGACAGACGCAACATCAACAATGGTCGAATGGGTGATAGCTGAGATTTTGAATAATCCATGATTTTGATTTAATCCATAGTTTTATGAGAACGTTTAGGAATGAACTGGGAGCGAGGTTTATAGCTGTGCACATGTCAAAGAAACTCATTTGCTCCAAATTAAACATATATAGTGATAAGGAGACACATTAGGGTCACACCCTTCCAGTTCCTTATTATCAGCAGATGCCTAGATATATGTTGCATGGTGGGAGGATAGACTATTCTGAATGATACTATAGTCTATCAATGTTTGGGCGATCACCACAATCCCCAAAACTGGATCAATCCATTGGAGTTCAAACCAGAGAGGTTCTTGAAAAACAAATGGGATTACAACGAGAATAATTTAAAGTTTCTACAGCTTCCAAGCCATCATGAGCTGGACAAGGTGCATTTGCTGCATTGTGAAGTTGTGCGTAACACTCTTCTGTCAACAACCTTTGCTCCATCACAATAACACAAACTAACTGAGAATAACAATATCAGCAAGAACCACACATGGGTTTCATGCCGACATACTAAACTTGCATCACGAATTGTCGATAACACAAGAACTGTAGTACTTGATTATAAGCACATAATACGGTACTTGGAGATTTTCTTTCTTTAGAAACATGTTTGAGTCAGTACTTAAAACAATCGCAACTGATATATTACTAAGAGCTCATGAATGTTTGGATAATGGGTTGTTAGTTTTTCCTTTTGAAACTTTTGAGTTTGTTTTTGTAACAGTATCCATTTGCACACGCCTGTTTGTGTAACACTCATCTAATTTATCATCACATATGTATGTATTGATCCATTTTGCTAATTTAAGTAAATTAAAACATACAAAAGTGAAAACATTGGTCAAATAGAAGCGACGGAAAAAAATTTGACGGGAAGGAAACCAAAGGATTTCTGCACGAGCCACGATCCTCTGCCCATTTGCCAAATAAAGATATCCATTTTCTTAGGGATTCATGGAATCAAATATTAGCGAGCAAGCAACAAATCTACAATAAACTAGCTTGATCCGAAAGCATTCAACGGAAATGACCATCAAATCTCTTGGAACGAGATGCTCTATCATAAGCCTTAGAGACTATGAAGTGAAATAGAGCTTAGTTAATCTGTGGCTTATCAATTATGGCTTATTGAGAGCTTATGAGTAAATACCACTAGCTAATGACCGATTTCTTAGAGATAAAAACTTAATTTCATTAATTATAATGCTTGATGACATGATTGAAAAGAAAATTACAGTCTGATTAAAGAAAATTACAATTAGAAGCTATTAAAAAGCTCTTAAAAGTAAACTAGTTGTTAAAAAGGAAAAAAGAAGGATAGTTATGTGTGAGGAGTGTGAGCATTATAGCCTTCGTAGATCCTTCTAGTCCTTCCTTGTTCTCGTACGCTCCTTCCATCTCTTCCGTACGATTTTCCAATCATTGGATCATAATTATGGCCGTTGGATCAAGTTTGTGTACACACGGATTGCCAGCTTGGCAATCCGTGGTGTGACCACTTGTGTGCTTCTTTCTATGAGTGTAGATTTAGTGTAAAAATTTAGCTCCCTGATGTTTCTTCACATTGACGTGGCATTCTTCCTTGTGGGTTGACCAATGTGCTTGTTTGATGATGTGATGACCCTGCACACGTGTTCTCTTCCTGAATTGTCTATTATCCCTTAATTATGATTTTGGCCCTATGGATTTAACCGTGGTTAAATGGGAGGACGGGTTTGTGTGAAAAAGTGAAACACTATTTTTCCCGCTCTTTTTTTTAACTGGAAAAGGGTGATGTGAGTTTGAGGTAATTCAAGACTAGTCCCTTGTCTTTGTTAATCTAAAGGTTTAAGGTATAAAATGACTTTCATTTTTGGCGAATGGTCCCCTGTGTTGAATAATAAGGTTATGGATTGGGTTTTGGGTTTTTGTTTTGGGCTTATGATCTGGGTAGGTTTTTTTATAGGATTAGGGCCCATTAAGCCTTAAGGACCATTATTGTAACTTTTGAAAACTTGAGGGGCTGATTTGGAACTTTTTGGGGTTTTGTCTTCTAGTGTTGACTTTGAGAGTTGACCGAGGTTGACTTTTTGACTTTGGCTTCCGGCTCTTGCACGCTCTTCCGTTCTCGTATCCGTGTTTGCTCGTTTTTGACGGTTTTCTTGTGATTTTTGTCTTATCCGTACCTGCACACACAAAACACAAAAACAAGTATATCTTTGCTATTTTAAGTGTGTTTTTGGTCATTTAGGGCCTTTTTTGGGTGTTAACGGATATGTGTATTTTACACTTATCAGGTATTTTTGGTATTTCTCAAGGTGTAACTAGCCTAGTTGGGATCCAACTAAAAAGAGTAGAAATGGCTAGTTAGGGTACAAGAGAATATTTTTAAAATATTTTGTGCTTTGAGAGAAAGGGGGAAAGCTTTGAAATTTGAATTTCAAATTCATTAACACACATGTTGGATAGGAGAGGATAAGTTGTATGTGAGTTTTCATGATGAGACATGATGTGATAAAAGGGATCCTCTTAATCTTAGTTTAAAATTAAGGATGAGGATGTGAAGAGGACACTTGGTTAAGTGGTAAGATTAAGAGTAGAAAAAAGGTTATGTTTGTTGTGTGAGTGAGAAATGAATGTTTGTGAGATGAAGTGTGTTTGTTTAAGATGAGGGATCAATCTAATGATTGATAAGAGAATGAGGGAGTTTGGATTGATGAGGTGGTTTGATCAAGGGTAGATGAGAAGTGTGTTTGTTGTGTTTGTTTGAGAAGTAATCCAAGGGTTAAGAAAGAACGTGTGCAAACTTGGATTGGTGACATGGCTTGATCAAGAGTTGAGATGAGAGTGTGTGTGAGTATGTAATTTAAATTGTATGGAGAAGAAGGTGAATAGTGAATATGTGGTGGGGAATGTTTTGAAAAGATATGGAATATATTGTTTGGAATGTGGGAGACATAGAAGTACAACAAGTACAAGAGAAGTACATTGTGTAAGGGAATATGAGTTGGCATATGGAGGATAAGGTTTGAGGTTTATTTGGTGAAGGTTTATGTGTATGAAGGTTTGAAGATGAAGATGAAGATAAGGATGAAATCAAAGGATTTATTTGGGTAAATAATAACATTACCATTTAAAGAAGGAAAGAGTGGTCATATGTGATTATGGGATTGTTTAGGAAGAAGATGTTTGGAGTATGTGTGGAAGAGATGAAATCACTTGTTGTGCAAGAAGGGTAAACAAGTGATTAGAAAGAGTGGGATGTAAAGAAGGAGTGTGGACTTGTACATGTGATGAATACATGTGAGTTTGTAAAAACATTTATAGGTAAGGAAGTGAGAAAAGTCAAAGTATGATTAACTTCCAAATACCACAAACTCAATTAGTCATTTAGACTTTAATCCATGATAATCAACAATGGATTTGATCACTAATCATTTTGATGCAAACCAGCTAAGCGTTTTGCATCTTAAGTAAAGCATATCCCATAAAGGGAAAGGATGCGTTTACGCAAAGTGACATTTGACTTAGTTTGAACAATAAGGGAGTAAAACCTGTTACGTGATTAGAAACAACGTAAATCCAGATTAAGATCAAATGATTACTTTTGCTTGTTGGTATGTTAAAAGTATGATCATAATAGGTTTAAAAAGAAGTCTTAGACTTGGCTAGAGGTGTTTGATAAAAGATTTGAGTTGGCGTTTTATAGAAAAATGAGAAGATTCGTTTTTGCTCTTCTCTAAGTCTAAACCTTATTTGGAGTGTTCCCAAATGCTCAGTTATCATGTACATACCTTTATTGAAGTTTCCACATTTGTCGGGTAAGAGGAAAGCCGACAATTGTTAAATCCGCAAAACGGATTTCACGTGTGGCGCGCTGGGCACGCGTATGGTGAAATCCGGTTTTGCGGATTTAAGCTACCGTTTGTGATTTTATGTTTTGCGAATGTTTATTTGTCATAGTTAAAATATAAAGGAGATCCTAGTCAATGTTGCACCAACATATGTAATATATCATTATTATTAACCACTATCTAAAAAGAAAACTAATAATCACCTCCCTCGTGTGGCATTTGCAAATCAGTTGACTTTGTATAAGTTAAATAAAACTATTTGTAAATTTGTCAAATGCTTACAATATTTGTTTGATCACGACCAAAGGACAATGAGGTCCATATAGAGAAAATACATTATGTCGGTCACAAAACATTTTTCTTACTTAATGCATACGTAATATCAAGAATCTTAATATTATATAGTGAATATTTTATACTATCAATGTTTATAGACCATGGTAGCAAAACCTCTCTTTTTAGATGCTCTGCAAGCAACGCTCTATAAAAGGAACAAATATCTATGTGCCAAACCAAAATTGCATAAAAGTATATAATTTACGGTTAACTCGAATATATCAAGAACCTCCATTCTAGGTTCAACTTCTGTTTGGTGATTTTTAGTCACCCAAGTTTGCTTTTAGGTTTAATTATACCAATTTAGTAAAACACGCCCAGTGAGGAAAATAAGCAGAAATATTTTCAATGACTATGACACGCTAACACGCTTCATAAAAGCTATTTAAAATTTATGAATTTTTGGTCAACTGTTTTTAACTAAAAATGTGAACCTAAACAGAAACAAAAAACCTAAACTTTAACAGGTGGGTATAACCATACTGAAACTCAGTTCAATTGACCTAAAAATCAGTATGGTTTGTTAGTTCATGCAATGGAATTCAAATTGCAAAAGCTGGAAACATAAAAGTTATTACCAAAACTGTCAAACATTAACCACTTACCTAGGAGCTTCTACCACATGTATTTAATGAACTATATTCATCAATTGTTTTACCTTGCATATTGACATAATGGTGGTTGTCAGAACAATGTATGTACATACTTTTAAAATGATTGCTTCCACAAAAGAGAAAAAAATACAATTCTTCTGAAACCTTTGTAGCTGCACTTAAGTTTTTATAAGTATGACTTAATCTAAGAACCTTCATATACCTTTATAGAAGTAGATGATGATGCCTAAAAGCAACCTATTTCATGTACAATAATCCAATATCAGTTGCTCAAGGCCATGCCTCTGCATAGACAGATAATAAGAAGGGTAACATTAGTCATTTTAAACACGAAAAACATGAATGACTACTATCTAATCCTGTTTGTGATTATGTTCAGTATACAAAAGTTCTCTCCACCCAAATCTCCCCAAATATTGATTTTGATTCTTTTTATAAAGAAAAGTGTCCCAAACTAAGCACTTGCGTCACTCCTTCTATAGTTGTATGTGTATGCAATTTTTTGCTATACATCTTAAGTTAGTTTTGATGGGAATGCCCGTCCAACAGTTAAAATAGCCGAGACTTGATAATATAATAGAACTAGAAACCCGACTGACCCAAACCCGTTAGGCCTGAAGCAAAACAATGAACTCAGCACATACTCAAAATTTTCAAATTT